>JAJPUD010004491.1:0-31161 GCA_023553655.1 Myrmecobius fasciatus
TGCCCAGTCTCATACACTTCACAAATTCTAATTCTGGAGCTTTTCTTACCCATTGTGTCTTTCCTGATGAGGATCACATGAGGATTAGCTCCCATATTGAAGCATGAGGCATGAGAACAAGTTTTAGTGGAGATAATTCTCATTAGTTTGTCTTCATAGGACAGAAAGATAGGTCTGCAGAATACTAGTGTGGGGAGCTGGCAAGAATGACCAAAAATCTACCAATATCACACAATCTTAGAAGCACTGAAAGTATATTTTCCATATCAAACTATAAAACTTCAGATTACCTTCCTATTCCTGGCTTGAGTAGAACCCAACTCTGAAATAATATCAAAGTGAAGAAATAGCCTAGAATATGAATAAAGACCAAAAATAAAGACCTGAACATTCTTTGATTGAAGAGATGTTCAAGACACAAACTTGGAAAGGCAATGACTTGAAAACACCTACTATCAAAGCTTTAAATAAAAATGCATCACATAATTCCTTAAAAAGGTAAAGAAAGAGTTATAAAAGAGCCAAAAAAATGACTTTTATAATAAAATAAAAATGTTAGAGAAAAACAAAAACAATGCAAGAATATTATAAAATGGGTCTTTGGGTCATTGAGAGAGTCCATTGAGGGTGACATAGCCAAGATGATGAAGTCAGGAAAAAACTTACCTGAACTATCTTAAATTCACTTGCAAACAACTATAACATATTAGCACAAAGCAAATTCTACAGCAACAGCAACAGCTTAAAAAACTGTGTGAAACAATTTTGTGGCCCAAGACAGCTTAGGTCAGCAGTTCTGTCTCCCTGTGATAAAACGCCTCCACAAAAAAAGAAAAAAGAAAAAGAAACAAAAAATGTGTCATTTACCCTTACAATAATACTGGGAGATAGGTGCTATTATTAATCATTTTATAGCTGAGAAATTTGAAGTAGATAAAAGTTAATTGACTTGCCCAGGGCAAGATTTGAATTCAAGTCTTTCTGACTCCAAACAAAACATTCTATTCACTGTGCCTCCTAGATGTCACATAGCTATTCAGAGTTCAGGCAGGATTTGAACAGAGGATTTTCCTACTCTAATCTGCTCTCTAAGACAGGACAGCCAAAATGGAATTCATACACCAATAAAGCTGGTCATCACCATGGCTGGCAGTGTTTCCATCCTCCTTCTGTCCCAGATCGTAGTATCACTGGGGCTCAGGAGTTATGGCCAAGAAAATTCCTCACCTTGTGGCCAACTTTCTGGTTGTATCTGTTCCAGATGAATCAGGCTTCTTGACAGGCCTTGTCTTTCCATTTAACTCTGCTGACATGTCCTCGGCAACCTCAGGTTTGCATCCATAGCATAATATCATGAAACATGGGGAAAAGACTAGAGACCTTTTACAAAGCAAATTGTAGTGACTTTCTTTTGAGACACTGAAGAGCCTTCACAAATAATATTACCTGATTTTCTAATTTTTAAGACAACAAAAACTGAAGTTCAGAGAACTTAAATGTCTCACGTGAGCTCTTACTTTTAGTGCTACAGCTTAGATTATTCCTTACTTTTTATTAACTTTTGGGAGGAATGGTTGAACCAACTATTCTTATTACATAACCTTACTAAATAACCATTTTTAAAAGCTAATTAATTCTAAGTTGCTAAATGATATCAATTGATAATTCACAGTGGGAAGACTCATGCTAGGAACTAATGAGCAATGGTATTAGAAAGACATGCCCAACTTCTCAAGGTTTCTCCTAGAAACCTGAGACAAATACAGACTTAAATCATCAATAGCATCTAATCCTTCTAAAGGAGTTAAAATTAACTGGAGTTAAAATTTTTGAGAAAGAAACAAGGTCAGACATCACTTATCAAATGTAAATGATTCTAATGGTACATGTAAAGAGCTAAATTCTCCAAAGTTTCAAGTGAATTATGGGTTTCTAATTTGACATTCCCCCTAGGGGTCTTTTGTTGATAACATCAAAAGTATAAAGTTCCAGCTGGGTTTCACCACATGAACTACTTATTAGTGAAATGAAATTCGAGAGGCTATACTAACTTATATTGGGATCTGTTTTGTAAAAGATTTTAATAAGAACATCTAAAGAGTTTCTTCAAGTAAATATGAACCAGAGAAGGAAATCTTCTAAAGGGGAGACCTATCCCAGCATCTCCAAGAGATGTTTCTACAAATCATATGATTACATGAGATGTCTGAGATCCAAGATGAAATGAGTTGTTTAAATGGGCATTGGGAATAGGTGGATAGTTATTATTGTACTTCATTAGCTTTTTACTTATTAGTCTATTGAGTTCTTAGTGTTCAGTTATCTTGATGATATCTAAATTCCCCCCCCCTAAAATTAGTCCATGATTTTATATCTATTCTTATTATGGTTTGCACTATAATTGATCATTCTTGTTCTTACATTAACTTGTCAAGAAAAATTATAATTTTGTCCCATCGACAAAAAGAGAAAATTAAAAAAATCAAATTTTCTGATTTTACTTTGTAATTTACTTATTCTTATGTCATTCTCTCTCTCCCCCAATATGTTGTGAAATTGCTCAGGCTATATTTCTTTGATTCTGAACTTAATTCAGAAATTCAGTTCTGCCGTTAATCACCAAATGCTATTGATTCTCCCTTCACCTCCCTTAGGGTGGATTAGAAGTCTGGAAAAAACGTGGTAATTTTCTTATTGGAAATGTTGTTTTCCTTCCTTATCTTGTAATGTTGTTGTGGATTGTAACACTGTAACTCAGGATTAGGCTCCTCTGTTTTCTTCATGTTAATGAAACTGCTTGTGTATCTCTTAGGGAACTTTGCAAAAGATACTAGAAGAAAGATTGCATGAGCAGGAAATGAGGGGTAAAGTGTATAGTGATAGCTGGAGCCAAAGAATATGACCACGAAGCTCAAGGAGGATGTAAACTACCTTGAGTAAATGTGAACAACAAAAGAAGCTCCACACTGTGAATGGATCCAACCATTCTGGAGAGCAATTTGGAGCTATTCTCAAAAAGTTATCAAACTGTGCACATCCTTTGACCCAGCAGTATTTCTATTGGGCTTATATCCCAAAGAAATCATAAAAGAAGAAAAGGGCCCCACATGTGCAAGAATGTTTGTGGCAGCCCTTTTTGTAGTGGCTAGAAACTGGAAACTGAATGGATGCCCATCAATTGGAGAGTGGCTGAATAAATTATGGTATATGAATGTTATGGAATATTATTGTTCTGTAAGAAACGACCAGCAGGATGATTTCAGAGAGGCCTGGAGAGACTTGCATGGACTGATGCTGAGTGAAGTGAGCAGAACCAGGAGATCATTATTCACGGCAACAACAAGACTATATGATGATCAGTTCTGATGGACATGACTCTCTTCAACAATGAAATGCTTCAAACCAGTTCCAATTGTTCGGTGAAGAAAGCCATATATACCCAGGGAGAGGGATGTGAAATGTAGACCACAACATAACATTTCCATGCTCTCTATTGATGTTTGTTTGCATTGTATTTCCTTTATCTGATTATTCTTTCTTGTAGATACGATTTCTCCTGCACAAAAAAATGATGTGTGGAAATAACTATACATATATTCGATTTCTTAAGTATTCTAACATAATTAACATGTAGTGGATATCCTGCCATCTAGGGGAGGGGTGGAGAGTAGGGGGGAAATTTTGTAACAGAAAGCTTTGTAAGAGTTAATGTTGAGGAATTACCCATACATATGTTTTGCAAATAAAAAGTATTAATAATAAAAAAAAACAAAAGAAGCTCCACTTATTCTACAGGAACACCTTCATGTGACTCTGGATTATCCCTAGTAGTATGTCTTTTTTGTTCAATTTTTATACTATTGTATAAACTGGGCTGTCCTGGGGTTGGTACAGAGATCTATAATGTTATTTTGTCTTATTGCCATTCATGATGACTGGTCTTGAGTAAACTCTTTAAACCCAATCAACTTAATTAACTGTAATAAAACCTATTAATAACCAGGCTAGTATGGGTCCCTCTTTGGTATCTCAGTATTCTCTTGGAAGGTATGCCATCCTACAATTGGAATAATTAGGATAGAACAAATGTGCCCTCTTACTTCCTGCCCCAAATGCCACAATTCCCTACTTTCCTCATCCACAGGTAATTCAGGCATCTGCACCTATGACAGATGGCAAGTGTCATTCCTTACAAATCTTGCATTAGGGAAGGGCCCAGCTCTGAACCAAGAGGCTTACCACGTTCTGCTTTGTACCCTATTTTTTAATGTCCTTGTCTTATGTCCCCAATATGGTGAAAGTTCTTTGAGGACAAGGCCTGGTTCTTTCCTTTGCCTTTGTATCTTCAGCCTTTGTGTCCACCATGAAGGGGGTCTTGTCCAAGGTGGAGACATAATAATTTATGAATTGATGAGTTAGATTGATTAATCTTAGAGAATTGTAGAGCTGGTAGGAAACATAGGCTTCATTTAGTCCAACACCTTCATGTTACTGAGTCCCAGAGAGGGATGAAGTGCCTTAGCTAAGGTCATTATAGCAAAGCTGAGATCTAATTCTAGGTCATCAAATGGCATCACTTTTTATTATCCCAGGTCATCTCTCTCTAACATTTCTTCATGCTGATTCTATGAACACAAATTCCCAGAACTACAATGGCAAGTAATAATTACTGTTATTTGGGGTCTCCATCACACAATGGGCTTTATGTCAGGACCCGGAAGCTCCGTCTCACACACTCCAAGCTCTGGAACTGGGGTTTCTTCTTAAGGATTCTTTCATTCTTGGTGGGAACTGGATGCCCACTCCCATAACAAGGCACATTAGAGATCATCCTCATGTGCCATATTCTTTTTGTTCTATTTCCAGTAACAATGGGAAAAAAAAATAGGAGGGCTAGAGGCTTTATCCTTGAGGTCAAAACTAGGGTTCAAGTTAAATTTGGCACTCTGATTAAATCTTCCAGGCCAGAACCACAATCATATGATTCCTAGATATAGTGTCCAATGTTCTACTTTGTTCTTATCTCTCTAACTCCTGTGTCATACATAATATCTCCATCATTTTGATCTATATCTTGCCACTGGACCCAGATGACTCTGGAGGGGAAAGTGAGGCAGGTGACCATAGCCCTCCCTCATTCAAATCTAGTTCTCTTGCATGTCATGGCATCACCTCCCTAATATCATGGTCCTCTTCGAAAATAAAGGACAAACAACAACTCTCTATTCACACAATGTATACTTTAATTTATTACCATAATCCATCAAAATGGCCTCATACATCACTGCTTCCAGAATCAGGATGAAAAGGATCCAGGTATCTGCAAGTTTATCCCCAGATTTCCAGCCAGTAATGCTATGGGAAGGTGACTCCCAAGAGCAGTGGTCAGTTCTCTTAAGAACTACATTGGTTTTTATTGTTTTACAAGAAATGTTGAACAGGTTGTTTTAAGAAAAGCTTTGAAAGTCTACATGAACCGAGTGAAGTGGACAGAATCAGGAGAACATTGTACAGAGAAACAAAAAGATTATATGATGATCAACTGTAATGGACGTGGCTCTTTTCAACAACGAAATGATCCAAGGCAATTGCAATAGACTGTAATGGAAAGTGCCATCTGCATCCAGAGAGAGAATTATGGAGACTGAATGTGGATTAAAGCAGAGTATTTTCACCTTTTGTTGTTATTGTTTGTTTATTTGGTTTTTTTTTTCTTTCTCATGATTTTTTCCCCTTTTTATCTGATTTGATCATGATGAACATGGAAATAAGTTTAGAAGAATTGTATGTTTAACAAAAGGAAGGAAGGAAGGAAAGAAGGAAGGAAGGAAAAAGAGAGAGGGAGAGAGAGAAACAAAAAGAGAGAGAGAGAAACAGAGAGAGAAAGAAAGAAAGAGAGAAAGAGAGGGAGGAGAGAGGGAGAGAGGGAGAGAAGGGAGAGAGAGGGAGGGAGGGAAGGAGGAAAGGAAGGGGAAAGGAAGGAACAAAGGAGCAAAGTAACAAAGAAACAAAGAAAGAAAAGAACAACAGTCTTCTTCTACAACAGTGTAGAAGAAATACTGAACAAAAATGGCCTGGCAGCTGGCAAACGGAGGCAAGGATTTTCGATAGTCTTGCCTCAGAAAGGAGGCTACACCGTGTAGCACCCAGTACATTTTCTGACCCCGTCCTGGTGCAGGGAGCATCCAAGCCTTAAGTCAGAACAGGTCCTTCTTAGGCACACTGCCTCGGCTGCCTTCTCACCTGGGACATCCCTCTGCCCCAGGGGCCCCACTTTGAGGAAGTGCTCATGCCCCCTCCTCCCTCAGCTCCATTCCTGAAGGTTTGTGCACGTCCCCAACGCATCCCAGCACAGCCTTCCCCCCTCCCCCCCTTTGCAGGTCCTTCCCTCCCCCATTAGGATGTAAGCTCCCTGCGGGCACACTCTTTTGCCAGTATTTTTGAAGCTTGCCACATGGGAAGCATTTAATAAGCCGGTCTTTCAGCCGAGTCCATCTCCTCCTCGTAGTGGTCCCTGATGGCGACTCTGACTACCTGGGAAAGGTCATGATTGGCTCAGGGACTCCTACACTTTCCTTGGGGGAGCCATAGAGACCCGGATATAGACAGCTGCAGCAAGGGAAAAGGGCTTTGGACTCGAGGCCCGGAGCTGGCAGCTGAACAAGCCACACTATAGGAACACTGCACCGCTAGGGCCACGGCTGAGGCAAAGGTATGGGGGTGGGAGATGGAAGGCTGACCGCTCCGGAGCGCAGGTACTTATGGATCGCCATGTGCCCAAGTCCCCAGGAGCTGTTCAGCTTTTCACGGCGAGTGCAGAGGGATAAACTGCCTGCCCCCACACGGCGCGCCTGTCTTCTCCCCTTGGGTTTTGGGGAGGCCCTCGGAGTGAGTCGCACCTTCTAAGAATGCAGCACCCCGGACCGCAGCACCGGTCCTCTGGGCAGCGGGATACAGGACTACATCTCCCAGGAGGCACCACGCCGAGGACGATTGCGGCCCACATCTCCCAGAAAACCTCGCCCCAAGAAGATTTTGGACTACATCGCCCAGGAGGCTCCGCGCGTCACTACACGCTACTTCCGCCTCCGTCTTTACAGGACACGTGACCTGTGTCCACAGCGGTCCAATGGTGAGTCTCCCCAAGGGGCTCCCCGGGTGGGCCGGACCCAAATGTCCTGAGCCTCTATTACCCTGAAGGAACCCAGATATCTCGAAGTCCCTTATCCCCAAAGGGACCCCACCAGCTCGGGGTCGCGAACCCCCTAGGGGAGCGCAGCCATTCAGAGTCTCCCCCGCTCTCTGAAGAGACCCAGATGGCCCGAGCCCCCGCCTCCCCCCAAAGGACCAGGCTTAGGTAGCCCCAACCCCGCAAAACGCCGCGAACGCCCCGAAACTCCGGCTGCCCCATGTGACTCAAGCGTCCTGAGCCCCTCCCTCCTGAGAAACCCACGGTCCGGAGTGCCCCTTCCCCCAGGGCTGAGGGCTGAGCCCAAGGCCCCCCCGACTTTGTGCCTGAGCTGCAGACTCTCCCGGCCTTCAAGGATCAGACTGGGCATAGAGAAAACCCAGACCGGGAGGGGGGAGGGAGAGGGATCCTCGGGGGTCCTGGCCTTAGTGACCCCGTGACCTTGGGGTCATTGCCAGCGGCGGGGCAGAGCAGGGACTTCTAAGGCCAAGCTTCCAGGGCTTAGCCTCGAGCTTGGCACATAGTAGGCACTTCATAAATGTTGATTGAGTTGGACTGGAAATCTGCCCCCATGGAGGCTTTTTATTTTGGGGGGACAGCACCTAACACCCCAGGCCTGGAGTCATGAAACCCGAAGTCCAGCCTCAGATGGGCAGGAGCCAGGAGCCCTTAAAGAAGTCACTTAATGTGTCTGCCTCAGTTTCTGTAACTGTGAAACAGAGCATTTTATCTGGCTGCCTCATATAGCCAGGTATTTGTGAAGATGCAATAAGATGGATCTGTAAGCACTTTATTAGCCCAAAGGGGCTAATAAGGACCCAGAGTCCTGCCCTGGTCCCCTCCCCTCTGGAACCCTAGCCTCTCACCCCCTGATGTCCATCCTGCCACCAGAGACGCTTCGGCCTGTGCCCCGGCTAGCCAACAGGGCCTGCCAAGCAAAGGAAAAAACACAACACCAGCCCCTCCTCTCTGGGAGCCCACGGCGGACAGACAGGTTTTACCCAAAGGAACCGGAGACTTCGGCGTGGCTGTTGGTGCCCAGGGATTCTTCCGTAGCACCCCGCTGCCCATCTGCACCCCCTTCCTCACTTGACCAGGACCCCAGGTTGCCAAGATCTCTCCATTCCCTGAGGGCAGTGCCCCCGGGGGCCAAGGTGCAGCTGCAAGAGAGGGGCTGGTTTTGCCTCCTGGGTACCCTGATGCCTCCCAGCTCGGTGCTCAGGGATACCCAGGTATCGAGCCGGCCTTCCTTCACAGCAGTAATGTTGGCAGGATTGGAGACCCTGCCCCCCCTGGGCAGCCCTAGCCCATCTGGCCTGAGGAAGCACTTTTTGCCTTGGGGCACACATAGGTATCTACTAGGAGAAGGGTGTTGTGCAGAGAGTAAGGACTCAGGATCTGGAGTGTCTTTGGGGAGCAGTCCCAACCTGGGGACCCCCACTAAAATCTAGATCTCCGGGTGCTTAAGCTGTGTGTGTGTGGGGGGGGGGAGTTGGTGACTTCTTATTGGAGGGACAAAGAAGGCCGCTGTTCCCCAGGAATCCTTTTCCTTCCCCAGCTCAGCCTGCGGAGGATTTGGCGCTTCCCAGCCAGCGCAGCCCTGAGCCGGAGGACATGGGCCCTGGGGACCTGAGAGCCACAGTGCAGGTGAGTGGGAGGGGACTGTGGAATCAGTGTCTGAGAAAGGAGCCTCAGGCACCCTCGCTTACTCACTGCTGAAGGAGAATGGCACGTTCTGGGAGACCCCCCAGGGAGAGGGCTCCTCCCCACCCCTTCTCCCTGGACAGCTCCTTGCCAGCCTTCTCCCTCAGGCAGCGCTTGAATCCCCTCCTGGTTAGTCGTGTTATTCTGCCCTTTTTAGTGAAGAGGGGATTTTCCTTGGCCCTCAGAGGCAGACTGGGAGCCTCCAAGCAGGCCGGCCCTGTATCCCTGGTACTTGGTACAGTGCCTGACCTTGGGAAGGATGTATGAAAGCCCTATTGACTGGTGGGGTTGGCCCAGAAAACAGAAGGAAATTAGGAGGGAGCAGTGCTGCCTTCTCTCTGCAGGGTGGCACCCCTGGGGGCTGCCCCCCACCCTGGGGAACCTGCCTTTATTTCTTCTGAAATCAGTCTTCCAGAATCTCAATTTGGCAGGGAGTGCTTGGACAGAGTGAGGGACGGGGTGCTCTGCTTCCAGCCCTGCCTCTGGCACTCAGCATCCACACGCCGGGTGCCCCTGAACAAGGGCCGCAGTCCCTTTTTGCCTCCTCTGTAAAATGGGCATAATGATGGCGCCCAAGCCCCAGCCTTGTTGGAGGAACAAAGTGCTTTGTAAATGCTGGCTGCTACCTTTAGGGTACGTCCACCTTTCTCTCGCTCACTGAGAGAAAGAGGCCATTTTCCACAGGCTCCCGGGCCTTTCCATCCCCATCTATTTCTGTCCTGTTAGTCAGAGCCAGAGCAGAATTTCCCCTGGTGGCTCCTCTGCCTTCTGACATATGATACCATCATTTGGCAAATCTGTTACCGCCGGCCCCTCTGCTTTTAGCAGAGAGACAGAGGCAAAGAGATGCAGAGAGGAAGAGCCTGCCCCGGCCTCACTTGTCACTTTTCTCAGGATATCCCCTTGGAAATAAGGCTTTTTCCAGGGACTTCCACTCCCATTGTTGTTGACCCACAGTGGAAGGAAGGAGCTTCCTCACCTGAGAGCTTCTTACACCAGTGAAATCATACGTCCACAGCTCCATGAACTTTCTTAATTGATTCCACCAATAAATATACACTTTATGTGTGTGGGTGTGGGTGTTGTCAAATACACACAAATCTATGGCAATTTCCCCCTGCCTTCTGTTTCTCCAAAGGTGGATGGCCTCTTCCTTAATAGATCCAGGTCTTCCCATGTTTTTTCTAAATCAACCAACTCATCATTTCCTAGACCACAGCAATATTCCAGCCCAATCATAAACTGAGAGCTTGTCTCCAAAAGATTTTTGTTTTTACCCAATTTCTGCATTTCTTCTGTTCCTAACTAGATATGTTTTATTTATACAAGAAAATTTTATTTTAAATCATTGAAATTAACCACTTTCTACTTCAGCAATGCTCTGACATTATAATGCAGTTTAAGGTCTGATACTGCTGAATCGGCTTCTTTTACATCTTTTCTTTCCTGTATTCTTTGAAGTTCCTCACCTTCTCTTCTTCTATATGAACTTTGTTATTATTTTTTCTAACTCGTAAGATGATAATTTAGTAATTTAATTGGGATGGCATTGAATAGTTTAATAAAATTGTCATTTTAAAAAAATATTGGCTTTACCTGTCCATGAACAATGAATATTACTTCAATTATTAGATGAATTTATTTGTGGAGATAGTTTTATTTATGTTTATAAATATAGTTCTTGTGTTTGTTTTATCAGGTATACATTCAGGTGTTTTAAATGATCTAAAACAATATTAAATAATATTGCTGACAGTGTCATTTCCCTATTTTTCTCTTCTGATTAAATCTATTTTAGCTTTAACTTTGTGCTAGATCAAGATTACTACTCCTGATTTTTTTACATAATAAATTCTGTTTTTTTATCTTTCTGTATCTCTCTCATTTTTATAGCATTTCCAGAAAGCAACATGCTGTTGAATTCAAATTTGTAATCTCCTCAGTTTCCATTTTATGGATCATCCTATTCATATTCCAGGCTATAATTACTTTTTGTGCATTTTCTTCCTTATTATTTTCTCTCCCCATCCTACTTCACCTATTCCTCTCCTTCATTCTTGAGCTTTATACTTCTATTTGCTACCTTGTCCTCCTATTACTTAATCTATTTACCCCACTAGAGTCCCTTCTTTATCTTCTCCCCAAGCCTTATCCCCTTGCCCTGTATTTTTTCTGTATTTAGAAGATTTTTATACCTTTCTAGATACATGAGTTGTTTCCTCCTTAACCCATTCCTAATGAGAATAAGATTCCATCCCTTCCAGCCTTCCCCCCGCTAGTTTCTTCTATATCAGATCTGCACTCGGGCCCCCCTGCCTGGGCCCAGCAGACCACCTCAGAGGCTATCAGAGATGTGCCATACAAACATGGTGGCGGCTTCTCCTGTGGGAGCAGGGGTGGAACCAGCACAAGTCCCAGGTAGAAGCTCCCAAGAGTGGGTCTGAGCCCTGCTCAGGGAACAACAGGCCTCCTCCCAGCAATGAGTGGGTCTTGCCCCTTGCCTCTTGCCAGGGAGCACCTTGGGGCTCCAGGTCCCCTTTTGGGTGGTGTGCTACGTTCCCTTCCAGCTCTCTGATTTTCTAGCTCTCCGTCACTGGGTGCAACGGGCACGAGGCTCCCTCCTTGTCTCTACTGTGTCTTGTCCCCCATCCTCTGTGCTCCCTTCCCACAACCCAAGCTCATACTTGGGCCCCAGGAAGGGTTCTGACTGCAAACTGGAGACTTTGCCCAGTTACTTTTCATTGGCCACCTCCTTCTGGCTGATGATGGGCTGGAACACACAGACATCTCGAAGCCTTTTCAGTTCTGCTGCCTCTTGGGCATGGAACTGTGCCAGCTCCCTCAAGGCACCTAGTCATTCAGTGCCAGTAGGATTGTGGAATACATGAGGCCGTGATGACTGTCAGGTGGGTGGATTGAGGTACCTGTTATACCTGGCATTCCCTGGAGGAACTGATGTAGGGAGAGAACACTCTGCTCACAACTACCGTCCTGCCGAGCTGTGCCCAGTGGCTCACTCTCCCTGTGCCTCCATTTCATTCTCTGTAAAACAGAAGTTGGACTGAAGGATATTGGAAGTTCCCTCCATCTTTAAATCTCTTGTTCTTTGGTGTTTCAGGAGTCACTGACCTACAGGGATGTAACTGTGGACTTTTCTGGGGAGGAGTGGAGACACCTGGATCCCTCTCAGAAGGAGCTCTACAAGGAGGTGATGCTTGAGAACTATCGGAACCTGGTGTTTCTAGGTAAAACCCTGGCCCTACCCTGTGAAGTGGAAGGCCCCTGAGCTCTCTTAGCTCCTTCCCTTGCCAGGTAGCTAATGGTATTTTGAGGGCTTAGCAATTCTTAGAAACCAGAGTTTCCCCCGCCTGAGAGATGGTCTGCACTTGCTTCCTGTCCTCCCGCCAGCAGCCTCTGCGCAGTGTCAGACAACTGCAAGCTCTGTTAGGCTGCCCTGAACTGGCTCTGCCACCTTCCTTTGTCACTGGGAATAAAGATCAGAATCCCAGAAGCTGAGAGTCGGACTGGCCTCCAAGCCTTGTGGTCCATGCAATCCCTGAGGATGACTGCCCCACCGTGGTCCTCAGGCCTCCACTTGATGCTGCTTCCCACTTCGGCCCATTCCATTTGCAGACGGAGCTAATGGTTCGGAGCACAGCCTTCCCTTCAGCCTGAATTTGTCTCTTGGCAACTCCTCTCCTACTCAAGCTTTGCCCTCTGGGGCAGGCAGAGGAAGTGCCTTCTTCTTGATCATCCCCCGACACCAGGGTAGATTCTGAGGGCAGATATCTGGAGAGATTGTGAGGAGGGGGGTGGGCAAGGAATGGAGCGAATGAGCTCATTTTCTTCCCAGTTTCAAGTCTCCTTGGTGCCCCATGGCACAGCACCTCCCCTTCCTCGAGTTTCCTCACGGAGCTTTCTCTAGAGGTCCTTGGGCCAGTCCTCTGGCAGGACAGCGAGTCCTCCTTTCTCTAGAGAACTGAATTCTGAGGCGCTCTCTCCTCAGCCTTTCTGTTTGTGATAACCAGGGCTTCCAGTTCCCCAGATAGACGTGATCACCCAGTTGGAGCAAGGAGAAACCCCGTGGATGTTGGAGAAGGAAAACTCAGCAAGTTCCTGTTTAGGTAAGTGAGAGGAATGGTCTGCTGTACACGGAGAACGTATTTTGAAGGGCTGCCCAAGGGATCCCCCTACAGAGCCCCAAGGCTTGTCAGCTACCAGCACTTTCATAGAAGCTTTTGTCAAAACAAATTACTGTCCTGAGCTACATCAGTTGCTCTTTGCCTTTATTTTCAGAAAAAGCTGTTCCCAGAATGAGGAACTTGCTCCCTTGATAGTCTTTTTTTTTCTCTCCCTCCCTTCTTACCCCCAAGAAACCATCCTTCCATTAACTTCCTCCTTCATGGCCACATGTTTCATTTCATGGTAAGTATAAAACATCATCCTGGTTCTGAGAGTGACATAGGAAGGAGGAACTGTCCCCTGACCTCTGGTTTTAGAGAAGTTGGAAGGAAGACATGATAGTAGGAACAGTAGTCAGATCACTTGTGTCACCATGGGGGGTGGAGATATGTGCCACAGGAGTAGATGGAAAGGCAGGACAGGCAGGACTTCTGAGCCAAGTCTGTTCTATGGGAGTCCAACCTCAGCCTGGCCCTGAGGAGCTCTGTCCCAGCTGTGGCCGGCAGAGCAGAGTGAGCTGGAGCTGGATGGGTGGGCTGCAGTCCCTGCTCACGGTCTAACCACCTGGGAGCACCGTGCTGAATTTTAGGAACATTGTCAACAGATGTGAGCAGAAGCCCTGGGATGGTAAGGTCTCAATGGGCATACACCTGCCCCTTTGGAGGGCGGGTATCCCCATTTTGAGGGAGCCACTGAGTTCAGAGCTAAAGCATGGACAGACAGGAAACAGGAGACTGCAGATCAGGCTGTGTGAGGAACAAGTAGGGCAACTGTGGCTGGAGAAGAAGAGACTCCAGGGAGGTCTGAGAACTGCCCTTGGAGGGCTGAAGGACTCTTGTGGTCAGTGCTCAGCATAGGCCCTATCACTTTGGGGGGGGTGGTGAGGGGAGGGTTGTGACTGCTCGGCCTCCCTGACCAAAAGTCACCTGCCTCTGGAACGAGAGGAAGAAGCTTTAAATGATGGTTGGTTCTCTGTCGTGGTGCTATGCACCAAACCCAGAGCTTTATACTGAGAACCTGCTGCCGCCGAACACTTGCCTACCGGTCCATCCTTGTGGCTCCCTAGGGGCTCGCTCTCTTCCCCACTCTTCCATGTCCTTGATGTGCCTCCTTGCTTCTTTGGGAGGATGCTGTTGCCTCTTTTAAGTTTCATTTGGCGATAATCACACCTATGAAATGTGCTGCTTTAAAGAATGGTCCCTTTCTCCATTTTATGGGCTGACCTGCCACCCACAAAGTATAGCAGCAGCTGATCATCCTTGACAGTCGTGAACATGGCCAGAAGGAGCTCCTAGCAGAGCCAGGATGCAGCTGTCTCTGGGAGGTCCGTGGCTTTTCTCAACCTTAACAATAATAACTCCCTGATGAACTGTTCCAGATGCAGGATAGAGTCATAGTACGGTGATAGCTGATTTTCCTGCTGGAAAATCAAAGCTTTAAATATCCAAAGATCCTCCCAAGCCATTCTTTCAAGCTCTCCACATCATTTTATAGATGAGGAAACAATCCTTAGTTAGGTCAAGTGGCTTATGTTCAAACCCAAGGCCTCAAACTCCAGAGCCGCCTACTCTTCTTGTGGGTTGCATTGCCTTCACAATGGACACCACTTTTTTGTTTCACTTTATCATGCCAGTTCTAAGCCACACTTTGTTTCTGTGTGTGGCTTTTTTGATTCTGTGTGCAGAACTTGACACTGATCCCTGAAAATAGCTCCTTTTTTTGCCTCGGGGTCTATTTGAAAAGTTGTTTTCTTCAATATATTTTGTTCCATTTCACCATTTTTTTTTTTAAGGAGATGTTTTCTTTAGTCAGTTTCGTGCTTCTTTTTCCAAACTGTTGCCTTTTCCCCAAAAAAACCATAATTCTTCTACATAGCTGTCATTTCTTTTCCCACCATTTTTCTTCTGCCTATCTTTTAAGATACTTTTTGAGCTTTTCCAAGAGAGCCTTTTGAGCTGGAGACCAATTCATATCCCCCTTTGAGGCTTCAAATGTAGGCATTTTGCCATTACTTCCTCTTCTGGATTTATGTTCTGATCTTCCTGGTCTCCATAGTAGCTCAGGGCTCTTATTTGTTTTTTGCTTATTTTTAAAAGTTGAGCTCTGCTCCTAGGGAGCATGGGAGATTATCCCAAGTTTTTCTTTTCAAGGGACAGGGGTGTCTCATTGACTTTCTACTGCACAGGGACCAGCAATCTCAGCAGGCTTTCCTACTGCACAGGGTTGGCCTGACCCATCTGTTATCCTAGAGTTGATTATGGTAGACCATGCAACTTATAAATAATTGTGTCTATACAGTATATCTAGAGGATAAGCTGGAGGTGATCTCCAAGAAAAGCCTTAGCAGGCGATGGGGGGGGGGAGGGGAAGGAAGACAGGTAGAAGAAGGACAAGAAAGGGCCTCTGGCCCAGGGTAACGTTTTGGCTGATTCCTAAAGCCCAAGAGGTAGACATGAAGAGAAAGAGCATCCTATGCAGGAGCCCTCATCAGTGCATCACCCAAGAGATGAAGTGGCAAGAAGGTCAGTGCCACTCAAGGAGTACTTGGAGGGGAATCTGGTATATGAAGACCCTATCAATAAAGAAAATGAAATTAATTTAACTTGGCTTTTGGTTACTCTTTTCAATTTTGCACAAAACATCTGTTTTAGTATGTGTTTTTGTTACATTCATCCATTTGCATCTCCTTAATTTCTCCTTGCCAAATCATGAAGTTTCAGACAATGCTTTGGGTGACACTTATTCTCCAGAATAAGTAGGATAACTGAATCGATTGTCAGCATGTCTCAGTATCCCTCCCAGAATGCTCCTGAAGAGCTGGTTTAGTTAAATCATTTAATTATTCTGAGTCACAGTTTCTTCTGTGAAGTAGAATGATAATAGCTGTTCTGTCTGTTTCACAAGACTACGTGAGCATCCAATGATATGACTCATATAACTACACTTTGCAAAGTAAATCATTCTATAAATTTGAAATCATAGCATTTTTTTATTCATTCTGCCATTTCATGTGTATAGATTACTTTCTTTGAGGAGATAGAAGATTAAATGGAAAGAGTAAAGGAAAAGGATTTTTTTTTTAATTTCTTTCAGATTGGGAGTCTAATCCTGAAACCAAAGAGTTTACTGTAAAGCTGGGCATTACTATGCAAGAATCTTCCCAAGAGAGATTCACAAGCAACAGTTCTTGGGACTTCAAGATGGGAGACATCTGGAAAAGTGATTTCCAATTGGGAAAGAAGAGGAACCAGGAGAATCATTCCAAGGAATTAACATTTCTTTCCAGGAAAATTCCCAGGGATGTCACAGGCCTTGAATGTAATGAATTTGGGGAAAGCATCCGTCTGAGGCTAGTCCTTTCTGAAAAACAACAGAGAGTTCCTAGAGCAAAGAGTCAAAATCAGTGGGATACATTTGGGAAAAACTTTCAACAGCATTCAAGTCTAATTAAATTTGCTTCAGGAAATGAACAGTCTGAGTATAATGAATGTGGGGAACTCTTTAGTTATCAAACAGACCTCATTCAGTGTGATAAGACTGCGAGAGAGAAACATTATGAGTGTAATGAATGTGGAAAGGCCTTCAATCTGAGCACAAACCTTATCAATCATCAGAAAACTCATACTAGAAAGAGCCATTATCAGTGTGATGAATGTGGAAGGACCTTCACCCAGAGCACAAAGTTTGTTTGCCATCAGAAAACTCATTCTGCAGAAAAACCCTATAAATGTAGTGAATGTGGCAAAGCCTTCAAACAGCACTCATCCCTTAGTTACCATCAGAGAATACACACTGGAGAAAAACCATACGAGTGTGCTGAATGCGGAAAACATTTCAGCCGGACACCAGATCTTATTAGACATCGGAAAATTCATACTGGAGAAAAGCCTTTCAAATGTACTGAATGCGGGAAGGCCTTTAGCCAAAGCACCTATCTGACTGTACATCAGAGAATTCACACTGGAGATAAACCCCATAAGTGTAATGTATGTGGAAAAGCCTTCAACCAACAGTCTTCCCTTAATTACCATCAGAGAATTCATACTGGAGAGAAACCTTATGCGTGTAATCATTGTGGGAAGGCCTTTAGCCGTAGCACGGATCTTATTAAACACCAGAAAACTCATAGTGGAGAGAAGCCATACAAATGTAATGAATGTGGAAAAGCCTATAGTCAGAACACGAGACTTATTTACCATCAACGAATTCATACTGGAGAGAAGCCCCACATATGTAGTGAATGTGGTAAAGCCTTTATCGATAGCTCATCCCTTCATATGCATCAGCGAATTCATAGTGGAGTAAAGCCATTTGAATGTAATCAGTGTGAGAAGGCCTTCAGCCGAAGCACAGACCTTATTAGACACCAGAAAATTCATACTGGAGAGAAGCCTTATGAATGTAGTGAATGTGGAAAGGCCTTTAGCCAGAGCACAAACCTCACAGTACATCAGAGAATTCACAATAGAGATAAGCCTCATAAATGTAATGAATGTGGGAAAGCCTTTAACCAACATTCATCCCTCACTTACCATCAGAGAATCCACACTGGTGAGAAGCCCCATAAGTGTAATGAATGTGGAAAAGCTTTCATTGATAGCTCATCCCTTACTTATCATCAAAGGATTCATACTGGAGAAAAACCCTACGTGTGTGGTCAGTGTGGGAAAGCCTTCTATCGAAGCACAGATCTCATTAAACACCAGAAAACTCACACTGGAGAAAAGCCTTATAAATGTGAAGAGTGTGGGAAGGCTTATAGCCAGAATGCAAAGCTTCTCTGTCATCAGAGAATTCATACCGGAGAGAAACCCCATAAATGCAATGAATGTGGCAAGGCCTTCAAAGACACTTCATCCCTCACTATACATCGGAGAATTCACAGTGGAGAAAAACCTTATGAATGTAGTCAGTGTGGGAAGGCCTTCAACCGTACACCAGACCTTATTAGACACCAGAAAATTCATACTGGGGAGAAACCTTATAAATGTAATGACTGCGGCAAGGCATTCAATAGGAATACACTACTTACCTACCATCAGAGAATTCATAGTGGAGAGAAACCTTATGAATGTGACAAATGTGGGAAAGCCTTCAGCAGAAGCACACACCTTATTAGACATCAGAAAATTCATGTTTGAAGAATCCTTTTAATTAAATGTGGAAAGACCTTTAACCAGTACACCAGCTTTACCGTACACTAGAGCTCTTAGTCGAAAGCAGCCCTTCAAATGTAATAAAAGTAGGAAAACTTTCAAACAACATTCATGTCTTATTTACCATCTGACAGTCGTATTGTTGAAAATGTAATGTAATATGGGAAGTCTTTTGACCCAGATTTCTAGCCATCGAAAAGTTCATATTAAATATGGTGAATATTAAAACACTATATTCAGTGATTCTCTTAACTCTAGGATGAAATATAAGTTCCCTTCCCTGGCATTTCAAGCTCTTCACACAGTTATTTCGTGTTCCTTTATGGAGTCTAAACTGGCCTATTTGACATTTCCTGAACCAGCTTTTCTGCTCCTACTTCTGCCTTTGTACATGCTGTTCTCCTTGCTTGGAATATGTGCTCATCCCACCTTTTAGAATCCTCCAATTTCTTATAAGCTCCTTATAATTCTCTTATAAGTTCAATTTCAATGTCACCCCTTTCAAGGTGCTTTTCATAATCCTAGTTGTGTTCTTTTCCTCTTCAAATTAACTTTCACACACCCACTTAAAATAAAATACTGTGTACCCTCTATAGAACACAAGATTCTTAAAAGCAAAGATTCCCTTTCCTTTTTTTTTTTTTTTTTTTTTTTTTGGATCCTCATTGCCCTGCACAGTCCTTCTATGTTCACATAATATATGCTTAATAGATGGGAATCAAGTTTGAGTTGAAGTGGAAAAAACAATTGGGATTACAGAGACTTCCAAATTCTACACCACCTTAAAATGGGAGAACAAATAGCTAGAAAGAAGATATGTAGAAGCATAAGTGTAGCACAGAAAAAAAAAATTGCATCCATTGTCTTTCTGGGGAAATGAACAATTGGTTTTTCCTCATGATTTTTATATCCATTTCCCAATTATTCAGGTCCTTAGTATTACTGTCTTGCTATTTCAGGCCTTACTTGGCATTAATTATCAGAGAGTTACTGAATCATCTCAAACTTAGCCATATTCAAAATAGAATTCATCTTGTCTCTTCCTAATATATCTATTTCTGCTGAAATTATATCCTGCCCTTACCTTGGGTTTGTAACCTCAATCATTCTTGTCTCTACCCTTTCTGTCATTCCCTTATTCAAATACAATCTACCCACACATTTCTAGCATCTCTACTCCTCACTTACATGGGCCTTACCCTAGTTCAGGTCATTATCTGTTGCCTGAATTCTAAAACCCTCCTAATTATACAGCTGACGGCAGTTTTTCCTGCTTCCAATTCATCATCTATATAACTGCCAAGTTAATATTCCTAGTGTTTGGGTCTCACTGTATCGCTCTCTTATTCTAGAAGATGCAGTGCCTCCCTCTTGCCTCTAGGATAAAATACAGATTTCTTTTTTGGCATGCCATGCCTTTGACGTAGTGAGTGCAGTTTACCTTTCTAGATTAATGGCACTTTTCCCCGTCTCCTCTTCACATGCTATTCATACCAAACCAGTCTACTTGCTTCTTGTACATGATATTCCATCTCCCAACTCTCTCCCATTTCATTGACTGCTGCTGTGCCTGGAATTCACCATACATCTATACCTATTTGGGTTTCTATGAAGTCTCAGCTTGGAAACTACTTGCTAAAATGAAGTGGATCCTCAACCTATAATTGGTAATTTCACTTATCCAAAATTACTTGAGGTACTTTGCATGTTGTTTTTCTGTATTAGAAATAACCAGACAGAACATGATTATCAGAAGTTACTGATACTTGACAAGCACAGTGGAATCTTGTGTTTTCTAGTCGTGTGAATTTAAATTTAAAACTGTAAGGAATGTTAGACTAGGTGCATTATCTTTATTGTATTCAGAAGATCTGAAAGGTTGAGTGATGGCCAAGTTTGCAAAGTGCTCTACAAATATCACTTGATACAATAATCCTTGGGGGTTGTCCTTATTTTACAGAAGTGGAAATGGAGGCAAAGATTAAACAACTTGCCCAAGGTCACACAGCTAGTAGATGTCTGAAACTGGACTTGAATTCAAATTGTCCAGACTCCAGATCCAGCATTCTATGTACTGTTTACTCAAAAGTATTTTCTAAACAAGAAATTATGTACAGGTTATGGTGTTACTGATACACAGAGATTTTCCTCACACCTACCTGCCCCTCCTCCAGAAAACAGAAGTAATTCCTCCTCACTGCTCTCCTCCCATCCCAAATTTGTTACTCCCTGCACAGATCTCCACTAACTTGACCTGGTCCACCTAGGTTTTTTTGTTTTGTTTTGTTTTTTCCCCCATGTTTCTACTTCCTTATTAAACCCACTCAGTATTGAGAGATTTTAAGTGTGATGATTCTGTTGTTCTTAATAGAAAATAGAATTTGTTATAAAAATTTTTGCACTTCCCATTTTTTTGCCCGTTGACCTTCTTCCCAGTTCATTGTTACAGAATAATATTGCTTAGCTTGGTTTCTTGCCAAACTTGAAACTCAATTCCTGCCTCCTCACCCCCAACCCCCTCCCCATTTCCAATGCTAGGGCAGCTAGGTGGTGCAGTGCATAGATGGCTGGGCGTTAAAGCAGGAAGATTCATCTTCCTAAATTCAAACACAGCCTCAGATACTAACTGTGTGACCCTATTTGCCTCAATTCCTCATCTTCAAAATGACCTGGAGAAGAAAATGGCAAACCACTCCAGTATCTGCCCAGAAAATATATCATGAAGAATTAGACTTTGCTGAAAAGCAACTAAATTATAGTAACACTATAGATAATCTTCCTTAGGATTATAGATTTAGAGTTGGAAGAAATTTCAAAGGCATCTAATCCCCACTTCTTGTTTTACAGATGAGGAAATAGGACAAGGGAGATGAGACTTGCCCAAGATCATCCAAGTAGAGGGTCTGAAGTGGGATTTTATTTGGGACCTCTGGCTGCAGAACACAGCTCTTGCACTGATCCATACTGCCCCAACCCTCCTGCCCTCTCCAAAAGATTCCTGATAGAAATCTACTTAGTATAATGTCATATCCACTGAAAAAAAAAAGAGATGGGTTTTTTTTTTTCTTTTCTGAAAAAACTAATACTAATGAACAGTTAGTGAGCCACCTTTTATGAAAGGGATAACTCAAATAACCAAATGGGAGATGAAGTTGAGGATATCTTGAGGAGGGTGACCAATCTTGAGGATTGTTGCCTAGGTTATTTCTCCCAAAGTGACTGACTCAGGGTCACAATGTGTCAGCAGTAGGACTTGACTCCAAGGTGATAGGTATTGTTCCACAGCATCTCATCTCTGTCCTCTTCTTTCTACTTCTAGTACAGACCCTCATCACCTGACCCATTATAACAGCCTTCTCAAAGTCTTCTAGCCTCATATCTCTGCACTCCAATCCATCCTTCATTCAGCTGCCAAAGGGGTTTTCCTAAAGTGCTGGAGTATCTGCACTTTATTGAGTAAAATAGTTTTTTTCACATCCTCAATAAAACTCAACATATCCATCTTCAGTCCTACTTTCCAGCTTCCATTCTGCCTTCTTGTCTTTGGTGGCCCTACTTCCAATCTAAATGTGAAGAATTTTCCTTTAATAACATACAAGATAGAATCAGGATCCCAGAAGTAGGACCAGTATTTCCTAAGGATGCTGTGCAGAGCTAACACTTCCTTCCTTTCTTTCCTCCTTCCCTTCCTTCCCTTTCTCCCATTCTTCCCTTCCCTCCCTCCTTTACTTCCTTTCCTTCTTTCCTTCTCTCTCTCCCTTCCTTATTTCCTTTCTTCCTTCTTTTCCTTTCTTCTTTTCTTTCCTTCTTCCTTCCCCTCCTCCCTTCCCTTTTTTCTTTCTCTCCTCCCTTCCCTTTACTTCCCCTCCTTCCTCCCTTCCTCCTTTCCTTGATTCCTTCCCATCTCCCTTCCTTTCCTTTCTCCTCCCTTCCCTGCCCCCAGGTTGGTAATACACCAACCTCTCTTAGGCTCAATAGTAAGAGATTGAAATTAGAACGGATGTGTTCTAGGAGCCAAGCTCTAGGAGGAGAGGAAGGGCATGAGAGTAGAGAGCCTGGAGAAAATGCCCCTCTTTCCCAGAGATCAGAACAAAGGAGGTAAGGCTGGGGAAGGGAAGGAGAGATGGAGGGAAAAGAAAGGGGAGAAATACATGGATAGGGAGAGGGAAGGACAGGAATGAAGGGAGGAAGAGAAGGGAAGGAAGGAAAGATGGAGAAGAAAGGGGGTGGATGGAGAGAGGGAATGAGGGAGGAATGAAGAAAGGGAGAAAAGGAAGGAAGGAGAGATGGAGGAAGGGAGGGAAAAGAAAGGGAAATGGATGGGGAGAGGGAAGGAGAGATGGAGAAAGAGGAAGAAGAACGGAAGGGTGGATGAAGAGGAGAGGAGGAAAGAATAAAGGGAGGGAAGAAAAGAGTGATGCACAGAGAACAAAAGGGTAAATGGGGAGAAGGAAGGAGGGAGGGAAGGAGGAGTGAATGGAGGGATGAGTGAATTCATGATTGAATGGGTGAACAAGTTATATATAGGGATGCCGTGTTAGGGAGGGGCCGGAAGACCAAAGCACGGGCCTTGAGGGCGTGGATTGGGAGTCCAAAGCGCTGAGAGAGGGGTGGGGCAGCCTAAACTCCTCCTCCAGACCGCCCTGCAGAGAATGGGAGCTAAAGTCTGGGAAGAGATTTCGCAGCAGAGAAGAGCCTTCTGGCCCCGCCCATCCTCACCTAAGCCACGCCCACTCTATGCGCCCTTTAACCCCCGCCCCTTTTCAGCCCCGCCCTTTCTGGCTCCTCCTCCAACTTCCAGCTGAGTCTATTCCCCATTCCCGCCCCGCCCCGCCCCGCCCCTCAGGCTTCCATGGGAGGGGATGGGACAGGAGGGAGGGGGAAGTTGGCCCTCCTATGTATGCTCATAAAGCTCCCTGCGACTTTGGACTACATTTCCCAGGATCCCCCTTCCGGCTTCACTTCCTCTTCCTCCGTTTTCCTCTTCGCCCCCTCCCGTGACCTCGTGGCCGCTGCTGCTTGGAGTGAGTTTCCCCCAAGGTCCGCCCGGAGTGGGCAGGAGCGTCTCGGGCCCCTCCCCCAATCATTGCATCCAGGCATCCGGTGGGTGTTCCCCTTTCAGCTCTGCGTCGGACCCAGGAGCCCTCGTTCCATCCCAGATCTAGGGATCAGGATGCTCGGCCTGTCCCCCTCCTGGGGATTCAGGGGCTCCTGCCCCGCCCCCATCCAGTGAGGACTGGAGCCTCAGAGCCTGGGGTCAGGGCCCCGGGTCCCAGTCCTGTTGGAGCCAGAACAGTCCTTTCCTCCCATCTGAACTCAAGGGCGCCGTCCTCTCCAGTCGGGGTCTCCCCCCACCCTTGATGACTCCCCCTCTGCGCAGGCGGCCCCCCACCCAGGGCTGCCCCGGGGAGACCCCAAGCTTCTTGCTCGCCCCCAGGAGCGCTTTCTTGCCCGGGGCAGCCCGTGAGCCGGCCCTGCGAGCTTGCAGCCAGGAAACAAGGCGGCAGGAGATGAGCCGCGGGGGGCGGGGAGCAGTCCTGCCTCGTGCCCGCACTGGCCGCTGAGCCTGGCACTTCACCCGCGGGTGGCTGCCCGTGCCCCGCCCACCCCCGGGCAGCCTTTCCCAGAATCAGCCACTTAAATAACTAAAGGAAAAGCCCCGGAAGTTACCACCCACAAAGGGGGCTGCCCCCAGATCTGCCCCCTGACCTCAGGCCTGCCAAAGAAGCCCTCCGAGTTTGAGGTCGGGGTCTCCCCCAGAAAGGACGAGGGGAACTCCCCTAGTTAGCCTGGTGTGCAGAGTGGGAAACTGAGGCTTGGGGAGGCTCCTCCCCGGGCCGGCAGGCTGCCCCTTGCAGGTGGCTTTCAGCTGGAGCCCCTTCATCTCCAGGAGTGATACCTGGGCCCCTTGAGCTGGCCCCGGTCTGCATGGTGCCAGGACAGGTTGGGCCTAGGCTCAGGGCTCTGTGGCTGGCACTGTTATACATGGTGCCAGGATGGGTCAGGCCTGGGCTCAGGGCTCTGTGAGTGGTCCCGGTCTGCATGGTGCCAGGACAGGTCAGGCCTGGGCTCAGGGCTCTGTGGCTGGCACTGTTGTACATGGTGCCAGGACAGGTCGGGCTTGTTCAGTGTTCTGTGGTGGGCCCAGGTCGGCCCAGTCCCCCTCAGCTCACTGCTCTCTTCTCTCCCCAGCTCTTCCTTCGGAGGGTTCTGCCCTGGCCTGCGAGGGGATGGCCCCTGGGGGCCTGAGAGCCGTGGCCCAGGTGAGTTGGAGCCCACTCCCACCTTGCCAGTGGCACCTTGGTTCCCAGCCTGGATGGGAGTCGGGAGGACCCCAGTTTGCATCATGCTTTAGGCGCTTGCTGAATGACCCCAACCAGCCTCTGGGGCCTCAGTTCCCTCATCTGTCAAATGAGGGGTTTGGACTCAACCCCTGTGGTCTCTTTGAGCTCTGAATCTAGGGCCATATATCCAGGGGGCTGAGGCCCAGGAGGGGTGTCTACACTCCCCAGATTTACCTGTATCTTGCCCCTCCTCACACAGCAGGGGGTTCTGGGCCATTGGGCTCCAGACTGAGGTCGGTGCAGGCCGCATCTGTCTCCCGAGCTGCAGACCCACAGCCCTGCTCCCTGTGGCTGAGCTCAGGGAGTCCCAGGTGGGGTCCTACCTTCCCCTCCAGCCCTCGCCTTCCCCGGTCCCTTAGTCATCTGCCTGTGGCCTGGAGCTCCTCCTTCCCCTCCAGGCCTTTGCCCAGCTGCTGGGAGCCCTTCTCCTGGTGCCAGCCTAGTACAGCGACTCCCTCCTGCTCAGTAATCTGAACACCTGGGTTCTAATGCTGTCAGACACACACCACCTGTGTGATCCTGGGCAAGTCACCTTCCTCAGCCTCACTCTCCTCATCTGTAAAATGGGCATCCCAGCACCTACTTCCCAGGGCTGCTGGGAGGCTCAGATGAGATCACATTTGTAAAGATGCTTTGGAAATGAGCCACTCACCTCCTCATTTAAAACACTTTTTTAGTGATTTCTTTCTTTTTTTTTTTTCCTAAGGAGTGGGGGGGACTACGTCATGAAAAGATGGGCTGGGAGTCAGCCTTGGGATTTCATTGGTCTAGGGAACTCCCAAGGGAGGAAAGCCCCTTCACCGATGCAGTTCAGCACTTTCTCAGACAGCAGGGAAGGGACTTGCCCAGTGTTATTTGAGGTAGCATTTGAATTCGGGTCTTTCTGGCCATCCTGTCCACTGTGGCACGCCCTGAGCTTTAACACCCCTGAGCTATAACCATATATAGATGGTCTAATGTAGCCTCTCCTGTCCCCCCTTCCCTAGCACCCAACAGAAGGGGCCCAGCCAAGCTCCTGGTCAAGTTCCCTTGGCCTGAGTGCCATGCTGCGCCCACCTCCTGGCACAGAGCCTCTCCACTGGTGCTCCATGAGGCTGGCCTTCAGGAAGCCTCTGGAGGTCTGATCCCAGGGGAAATGACTCTGGAGGGTAACAGTGACCTTGTAGATCTCTTGGTGTGGCAGCCACTTCACCTTGAACAGGAAGGGGTGGGCATTAGCTGGCACTCCTGTGGGCGGTGCTCGGCCTCGAGCAGGGGCATGGAGAAGGAGCGCTGGTCCATTGAGATGCTGCCAGCCAGCTCTGTTCACGTACAACGTGAAGGTAAAGAAGAGGGTCTTTGGGGACCCCCAGGTGCTAGGAGCCCCATGTCTGGGTCACAGTTCAGCACCCGGGCCCGAGGGCAGCTCAAGGCCCTGGAGCACTCTGGCCTCATCCTGAGGGCGGGAGAACCACATAGACTGTGCCTGACCCTTCCTGGCCGTCCCTGCCGCACATGGGCTGGCCCCTGGGTGAGCAGCGGCCTTCTGGTGTTGCAGGAGTCAGTGACCTTCAAGGACGTGGCTGTGGACTTCACCCAGGAGGAGTGGGGGCAGCTGGACCCTGCCCAGAGGGAGCTGTACAGGGAGGTCATGCTGGAGAACTACAGGAACCTGCTGTTCCTGGGTGAGGATGCTTGGCCACAGCCCCCACTTCCCAGGGTGGGGAGGGTGCCCCCGGCCCAGCACCCAAGCCCACCCCGTGTGATTGGCTCAGGGCCCTGCCACTCCTGTCCTGTGGCAGCTGCTCCCGAGCCTCTCTCCTCCTCTCTCTTTTCAAGTCAAGAAACTCCCCAGGTCCCAGTGTAGAAGCTCCCTTGACAATGAGAAATGATCTCATCTTCCCACTAAGGAGATGAGCAAAGACCTTGTTAGTGTCTGATCCCAAGCCCACTCAGTGACTGTCTCTCCTCCCCATTCTCTGGGAAGAGAGCCCGCCCCCGCCATCCATGGGCTTTGGCCCCAGGTGCCCCGCCATGGCCGCCAGTCCGGCCTCAGCACTTTCCATTTCCCATGGGCAGGGCTTCCGGTTCCCAAACCAGATGTGGTCTCCCAGCTGGAGCAAGGGGAAGGCCCGGGGATGCTGGAGCGAGAAGGCCCAAGAGGCTCCTGGCCAGGTGAGTGAGCCGAGAGCAGCCCGTGGGGAGGGACTCCTGCAGAGAAGGCCTGCCCGGCCTGTCCATCATGGCCTTTGTCCTGACTCTGGGCTTTATATCAGAGGAGGCTGCATGGGGAGCAACCTTCCTCCTCCTCTTCCCCTTCTTTCTCTTTTTCTTTTTCTTCTTCCCCTTCCTTTTCTTTCCCCCCTTCCTCCTCCTCTTCCTTTTTTCCTCCCCTTCCCCTTTCCCTTCTTTCTCCTTTTCCTCTTCTTCTCCCCCTTCCTCTTCTTCTCCCCTTCCTCTTTCTCCCTTCTTCCTCCTCTTCCCTTTTCTCTTCCCCTTTCCCTTCTTTCTCCTTTTCCTCTTCTTCTCCCCCTTCCTCCTCTCTCTTTCTTCCTCCTCTTCCTCCCCTTCCTCCCCCCTTTCATCCCCTTCACCACCCTCCGTTCCTTACCCAGGTGTTTGATTTTCCACTAGCCATTACCAGGGTTCCATGGGGAAGATGAGGCACTTGTTGCTCTCTGTTAGATATGACACGAGACACCTGAAAGAGCAGGGCCCTGTGGATGATCCCCACCCAACACACACGTGTGAGCAAGTCTGAAGGAGGGTCCCAGTCCTCCAGTCTTGGGGAGCAGAGGGAGACTTATGGGGCCCCCCTGTCAGGTAGCCCATAACTGAGCCAGGCCACGGCCTTCCCGGTGAGAAAGCAGCCTGGCAGGGGGTCCAATGTGGACAGAATCTTGGGCCAGTGAGGTGTGAAGGAGATTCTCCTTGTGTTGGACAGATGGGCGGGAGCCGGCGGCCTGAGGCTAGCCTGCTGCCGGCTCTCCCCCCTCTCCCTTCTCTGCTCTCTGCAGGGGCCCAGCTCTGCTGTTTGGGGGACACTGAGGCCGTGCCCCCTGCTGTTGTCAGGTGATGTGAGGGGATTTGTGCAGCGTGACCCCCAACCCCTGCCAGCCCCAGCTCCTTCGGGCCTTGCGCCTTTGGGTTTCAGTGAGGAAAGCCCTCTCCAGGCAGGGAGTTGGCCCTGTTGGGGTCAGGCAAATCCGGGGTTGGAGCAGTATGACCCCAAGCACGCCCCCTCAGCTATCCCCTCCCTCCCAGGGCTGTGAGAATCCAGTGAGGTTTGTGTAAAGAGCTCGCCTGTAATGGAGATGCTGACACTCGTTGTTACTGTGGTACATGGGCACTCTGGGGGGTCATACCAGAGGCGTCCCCGTGGAAGGAGGTCTGAAGGAAGGCCTTTTTGGGGGCCTGGGGCCGAGGGGACGTCTTCAGTGATGAGGATGAAGGTTTCCCGGCGACCCGTCCTTCTGTTCATCCCTTGGGCTCCTGTAGCCTCTGTTTCCTGGTCTATAAAACAGGTGGTTGTGAGCCCTGATTGCTCCAGAAGGAGCAGCTTGTGATTGCCATTCCTTCCAGTAAGCACATATTAAGCGACTGCTGAATGCCAGGCTCCGTGTGGTGCCGTGACAGGTACACAACCAGAATCTAGCCTTTGCCGCTGTTGGAGGGCACATCTTAGTGAGTAAATATGGGAGAGATACACAGCAGTACAGTGGATCGGGGGGCAGTGGGGGTCAATAAAGGAAAGCCTCGTGTTGGAGGCAGTGCCAAGGAAGCCTGGCAGGGAGCTGAGAGCTAAGGTGGGCGAGCAGACCTGGCCATTAGCAGTGACCCAGAGAAAAGCACAGAAGGCAGAATGGGCGGAGGGCGAGCTGGCCCAGACAGTGGAGGGGGACATGCTCCCATCCCCCTTCTTCTGTGGGTCTCATCTTCCTGAGCGCTGCCTCCAGAATATCTGGGCTTTGAGTTAGAAGGAGCAGGTGGGCAGGCCAGACCATGCTCCTGCCCAGTGAGGGGCCTTGTCCTGGACAGAGGGACAACATGGAGCAGCCAGTGCTTCCTGGAGGGGCACATTCAGCCCTTTGCCCCCCGCTACTCCCGAGTGCATGGAGGAGCTCCAGACTTGAGCCAGACGGGGCTGCTGTCCTGACGCAACTGCTGGTGCCGTGGATGGAGCCCTGGGCCAGGAGACAGGAAGTCTTGCTTTGTTCTCATACTAGCTGTGTGGCGTACCTCAGCTTCAATGAGAATAATGACCAAAGGAGACAATATTTGTAAGCGCTTAAGCCTTAAAGATCTCACTTGTGACTCCCCAGGGGATCTTGGGTGATCCTAAGTGGCCCTGAGGGTGCTCACAGGCTAGCAGGAAGAGATGATGGGCAGCCCCCAGACCAGATCCATACAGAGCAGCCCTGGAAGTGAGGTTAACGTTTATTTGTTTCATCTCTAACGTTGGGATAGACAAGCCTGCCCTGTCCCCTTCCTATCCCCGAGGTTGGGAGCATCAGCGCACATTCTGCTGGAAGGGGTCTCCCCCTCCTATAGCCGTGGCTGACCACCAGACCAGCTGATCTTGTTCATAGAGTGGGAACAGTCATCTCAGCAGGGGGGAGTCAGGCCAGGGGCTACAGTGGGCAGGCAGGGGCTTGCTGTCCCTACTGTCCCCCTGGAACGGGATGTTGGGAGGCATTCTTCCTCCTTTCTTGGGTCACTCTGCCCCGATTATTCAGCCGCTTTCCTCAGGGACCTCGCCTTTAGATCCTTGGCTGTTCCCATTCTCCAAGGCCAGTCCTCTTGATGTGGTGCTGGCTGCTGTGTTCAGGAGGTGGTCAGCCTGGTCTGGTCCTGACCTCTCTAAATCTGGGCTATCTTTGACCTCCTCAAAGACTAAAGTCATAGGATTTTAATAAAAGTTGCCATACTTACTCCCATGATGCACTAAGTATCTGCCACATTCTCACCTTGTGCCGGGTTCTCCACTATGTGTCTTCCTGGCTCCAAAGACCTGCACTCTACCAGCATGTGGTTGTAAACACAGAGAAATGGGGTGGATGGGGACTGTGCTAACCTCTGGATGAGATGGTCAGAGAGGCCTGAAGGGAACAGGGGATTCCAAGAGGCAGAAATGGAGGAGGGAAGCTGTTCCATGCCGGGAAGGGAAGCCCAGGAGCAGCTGGGAGGCAGTCCTTTGGCTGGACCATGGAGAGCGTGAGGGGGGAAGAGGGAGGAAGATGAAATAAAACTGGAAAGATTGGCTAGAATCAAGTGGGGAAGGGCTTCTGTGTTCTGATTCAGAGGCACTGGACACCCACTGAGACACGCAAACACGGGATTCTTGAACCCCATCTGCAGGACACATGTCACACTGTTAATGCTGTCTTTCTCAAGCATGAGCAGGTAGCCAGTCTCTTGTCCAGTGTGATAATTCCCCAACCTGGCTGTGGGTCCAGTACAAAACAGAAAATCCATCTTCTGGTGCCCCACTTTTGTGCCCTGATTGCTGAGAGGTTCATAAATGTTTGCTGTTATCGGGCCTTGATATTCTTTTAGTCCCTTGAGATTTCATCACTGGGGCCTGAATTCATTCAGACTGATGAGGTGCTCCTTGGGCTTCATGTCCCTCTCCAAGGGAGTTCTTGAGGAAGCATTGTCTCAAGGAAAGAAGGCTGGATCAGCAGTCACAAGATCCGAATTCTAATCCCAGCTCATCTCTGGGCAGCAGTATGATTTTAATGGCGTTGCTTAACTATTCTCCAATCAGTTTCCTCTTCTGTCAAATCGAATCCTGCTTCCAGGCTTCCTGTACCACAAGCATGTGGTGAGGGTCCAAAGCCAAAAATTGTGTGAAAGCTTTGTAAAATGAAAAGGAGGGAATCGTGTTTTATTCTTGCTAATTATCTCCTTTCAAGTTGGAAGATTCTCCTTGAGGAGATGGAAGTTGAGGTTAGAAGTAAATCAGTTTTCTTGGTCCCACAAGAGGAAAGAAGCTATATTTATATTTTTTATTTCCTTCAGATTGGGAGACTAGGCCTAATCCCAAAGAGTCTCCTCCAAAATTGGACAATTCTATGGAAGAATCATCCCAGGAGAGACTCATGAGCGACTGTCCCTGAGACTTCATAGTGGAAGAAGCCAAATTAGGAAAGAAGCAAGGGAACCAAAGGATTCCTTCCAGACAATTAGCAGTCACATCCAAGAAAACTCCCCACAGAGGGAGAGGCCATGAGCATCAATTCTTTGGGAGAGACTGGAGCCCAGAGTCAGGGTTGTGTCTTCAACAGAGAGTTCCTTAAGGACAGAATCATCACAAATGTGACACAAATGGCATGCATTTCAGAAAATGTTCAGACTTCATAAAAGGTAAGGAAATTGACTCAGGGAACAGGTGTCCTAAGTACCAAGAACTTAATAAGTGTTTATATTATCAGTCGCACCATGCACAATATCATAAAAACCATATGGGAGAGAAGTTTTATGAAAGCAGGGAATGGGAAGACTTAACTGGAACACAGATCATAACAGATATCAGAAAATTCCCACTGGAGAGAAGCCTTATAAATGTGCTGAGTGTGGGAAGGCTTTCAGCTAGCACACAAAACTC
>JAJPUD010004491.1:31171-81868 GCA_023553655.1 Myrmecobius fasciatus
CTAGCACACAAAACTCATTGCCTATCAAAGAAGTTACACTGGAGAGAAGCCTTACGAGTGCAGTGAATGTGGTAAAGTCTTCGTGCATCTTTATCACTTACTTATCATCAAAAACTTCACACTGGAGAGAAGCCTTTTAAGTGTATGAATGCGCCAGATCCTTTAGTCAGAAGCAAAGCTCAGTTACCATCACAGGAGTCACTGGATAGAAGTCTTATTAGTGCAGAATGACGAAAGGCCTTTAGCCAGAATGCAAAACTTATTTATCATCAGGAAATTCATACTAGTGAAAAACCCCATAGGTGTAGTGAATGTGACAAAGCATTCATACATTATTCATCTCTTACTTACCAAAAGAGAATTCACAGTGCAGAGAAATCTTACAACTGATCAATGTGGGAAGGCCTTTGGCCGGAACACAGATCTGATCACAAATCAGAAGATTTATACTGGAGAAAAACCTTATAAATGTAATGAGTGTGGGAAGGTCTTCAGCCAGAGTTCCTGCTTTACTATATATAAGAGGATTCATACTGGAGAAAAGCCCTATATGAATATAACCACTATAGTCAAACTTCCAGTTGGAATCGAAACATTATTAGACATCAGAAAATTCATATAGGAGAGAAGCCTTAAAAATGTGATGAAAGTGGGAAGAGCTTCATTTGTAGCACATCCCTTACTGTGCATCAAAAGATTTACACTGGAGAGAAGCCATATGTATGTAACTAGTGTGGGAAAGCCTTCAGATGTAGCATAGATTGTATTAAACATCAGAAAGTTCATCTTGGTGAGAGGCCTTATGGATGTATTCAGTGGAAAAACCTTCAGCTGGAGTAAAGAACTTATTAGACATCAGAAAATTCACATCAGTGTTGAGTTATAACAAATGTAGAATGTAATCAGCCAGGACACAGACTTCGTTATATACACCAGAGAATTGCATAGTTGGCCAAGACTTAGTAAATTAATGAGTGTGGATAAGCTTCCAGCCAGCATTTATTCCTTGTTTACCACCATAGTCTTCATACTTCAGAGAAATTATTGGAGTGTAATCAATGTGAGACTAGCAAATTCCTTACATTTATCTCTACTAAATTTTATCCTTTGATTTTGGAATCTGTCTTCCCATGATAATCTTCTCTCCATTTTGTGTCACCAACAAATTTGGTAAGCAATATATCTGTGATTTTATCTAAGACCTCGATAAAAATGTAAATGATACCCAGACAAGCCCTGCTTCTTGGAAATTTCACAAGTGGACACTGATCCATTTTATGAGTGGCCTGGGGGTCTCTTCATTAAGCCAGTTCTACATTCATCAAGTTATTTATCCTATATTTCCATCTTTTCTCCAAGAACAGATACCACTTGTCAATTTTTTTGCTATAAAGCAGTCTGATGTGCCAGTCTAGTAACTTTGTCCAAAAAAAAAAAAGGGGTGGGGGTAATTTGATAGGATTTGTTGGCAGAGAACATATGGTGGCCAACACTTTGTTAGCATTCTTCTTTTGGTATTATTGGCCATCCTTTTAATACCTCTTCTAGAATTTTGCCAAAATTAAGGTCAGTCTGTGATTTTTAGCCTCCATTCTCTTTTTAGGGGGCAAAAAAGATACTACTATCTTATCACATTCCCCTTTGGTCCTTCTTCCCCAACTTTGATATGTTATACTTGCCATTAAAGTAGTCACTCAAGCTTTTGCTCTTCTATATATGATAGCCAGTCAAATGAAGTCTCCAGTTAATTCCAGATTATGCCTTTACACAAGTCTTGAGCATCTCTTCTTTTTTTTTTTTTAATAAAGCTTTTTATTTGCAAAATATATGAGGGACCTTTCAACATTGACCTTTGCAAAAAAACTTTTTTTTCCCAAGCTTTTCCTTTCCCTCCCCCCGCCCCCCACACCTGGATGACAGGTAATCTAATACAGAGCATCTCTTCTTTAAAATTAATTTATTTCTTCTTTCTATCTAGAGTATATGCGTTCTGTAGGATACTGTAATGACAATGTTGCTTGCCTCTGACTTCACTCATTCTGAATGTTCTTCACCATAGTCTCCTCTAATAATTCTTGGGTTTTCTACTTGGAGAATATCTTAATAAGCACTTTTAGCACATCCCTGTCTTTTTATTTCTTTTTTCTTTTTTTTTTCAAACAAGTTATACAATTTCAGAACCAAAGTCTATAGTCATGGGTCTCATCCTGCTAACTCTCAATGGTCCTGATGTTTGCCTCCTTGGGCTAACTCTCCATTTCATCTTATCTTTTAGCTGTACTTTGTGCATCTGTGTTTAGGCCATCTGAAGACATGGATTTTATTAAACGTTCATTCTTGGATTTTTATCTCTTGTGAATGTTTACATATCACAGCTGCCTTTCTTTCCATATTGTAGCTATTCTTTATCCTAGCTAGATTGGTGGATCTCCATGAGCAAGTTTTCTTTTCCTCCTTTTTTTTTTCAGTTTAAATTCCTTTGTATTAAATTTGTAAGACATTAAACAAATATATTCTTACTTTCTCTTATTACCATCTCTGTCCAGGAGCCCACCATTACTGTAGTTTAAGTCATAGTCCGGATATGTGCATCTTGAAAATATATTTTCTAGGCATTATAAAATATAAAGAAATATATATAATGTCATCTTAATATTATTTATTATTATTATTATCAACTCTAACTTCCAGATCAAAGAGAAGAAGTATTTGAAAGTGGCCAAAAAGAATAGCCCATATGCCAAAGGAATCCAGTCTGAATAATATTGTTGTTTTTAACCTACATTCTTAAACAACAAAAAGATATTTCAGTTTTGCTTTCCTAAAGAATAGATAAAAATCTAGATAAAATCAATTTCTGTATCACTGATTTTCACTTTGGGAACTTGAGTTGGTACATAAGTTGTTAATGTAAAGAGATGTGATGTGAGGAAATGACCAGATTTTTGTTTGGTTCTGACAGTTTTGTTCTGTAGAATTTTGAGTACACAAGACAGTTGTTCAGGCCACTAGGAAGAATTTAAATAAATGGGGAAGCAGGATACAAAATAATGCAGAGTAAAGAACAAACAAATCATGAGATTTTCACTAACAGAACTGAGCAAGAGATCACATGTAAAGCCCCTATCTCTCTCATTATGGCAAAACAGGAAGAAACTCATTGAACACAATTAAAGAGCAACTAAAGATGAGAATGAAAAGAAATCTTTATCAAAAAAATGTCAGAAAAAACCTAAGGAGAAATGACTGCACAAAACACTTGAACTAATAAATTTAAGAGTTACTATGAGGTAACAGTATGAGAAGAATTTCAGAAGAGACTAATTCTGTAGAAAGAATAGCTAAAACCCCAGAAAAAAATGGAATGGTTGGTTATAAGAACTTCTAGAGTGATTGAAAAAAACTATTAAAGGGGGCAGCTAAGTGGTGCAGTGAATAGAGCACCAGCCCTGAAGTCAGTAGGACCTGAGTTCAAATCTGGTCTCAGACACTTCCCAGCTGTGTGACTCTGGGCAAGTCACTTAATCCCAATTGCTTTAGCAGGAAAAAAAAAAGAAAAGAAAAAACTACTAAAGGGAAGACAGTACAAGGAATTTAATGAAAACTACCACAAAATTTATTAATTTAGAAGACAGTCTGAAAAAGAATGAGAAAGGAATAGCTGAAAATTCTAATGGTAAATGACAAGTTTACTTGCTGTCAAAAGACAGCCAGATTGGAAGAACAACTGAGAACGAGAGCTGACCTGGAAGACAGAGTTTGACAAGACAATCTACAGAGCATTTATCTTTCAGAAAAACACTATTTTCAAAAGGACTGAAGATTATATTTCAGGGAATTATAAAATTCACCCCAAAGTATTTGAACTAGAGGGCAGAGATCAGTGACCCCACAGGATACTTTGCAAAGAGGTACCTCCTCAGAAATAGAATTTCTGACATTCAGAGCTTGTAGGATAGAATAGCTCTTAGTGACTAGAAGAGCTCTCACATACCAGGTACCCATTATGAATCAGTCAGGATTATTTATCAACAGCAAAAAAGTGAAAAGTAAATTTGGGACATTATCTACCACAAAACAGAATGATGTCCAGACATGACTATAATCACTGGGGAGAGCCAAACTTGGATTTTGATAATGACCAATCTGAGTCCCAGGAAAATAAATAATGAAACCCTCCTTTCTCATGTTGGTTATGAGAAGGACATCTAACAGAATCAGTGACTTCAAAGACATTCTTTTTGTACTTTATTGGCCGAGTTGGACAGGGACTTTTTCATGCAAATGCAGTATTAAAGCAACAAAAAATTTCAAGAAAAGTAAATAAGTCTTTGAGATTGAAAAAACTAAATGGTATCTAGTGAAGGTAGTTATATTGTCATATTTTCCCTGGAAACCTAAAGAACAGAGTCCAGAGAATGAGTATTCAAATAGATTGTTTTTGTCTGTTCCCAAAGTGGACCAGTGACTCCAGGAGGGTGATGTCTTGACTTGGAAGAATTGCATTTAAATGAGACTAGGCTGTGTAGAGTCCACAGATTCACTCTCCCCTCCAGGGGCATCTGAATCTAGTAGCAAGACTGAATAACTAGAAATGATTCCAGTTGCAGTGGGAAACCTTAGCCTTTTTAAGTACCTTAGAAAAGCTTATCTTTCTCTAGTGTATCCTAAAGGTAAAGTGCTCTCTGTCTGCTGCAGCTGCTTTGGGGAGACTTAAACATCTCTGCATGAGACATTAAGAGTTAGGTGTTTGATAGGAAGAGCTACAGTTTCTAGGAGATGTTTCTGCTGGATTTCCTTCCTCTATCATAGACAAAGGCTCCAATGCATAGGACATCCCAGTTAGGAGAAAGAGGATGCTAGTGAGTGAAAGTGGGGGTGGGGGTGGGGTGAGCTCTAAAGCAGAAATAAACTTTAAAAAAAAAAGACCAAAAAAACTTCTAGGTTTTTAGACAACCAGAAGTGCTGCAAGCCAAGCCAAGCGTGAATTATTGTAATAACCAATTTTAGTCTCGGGGAAACAAATGATGTTACCTGCCTCCCTCCTCTTAGTAGAGAAATAAGGAACTCCATATTATATAGTATCATATAGATTGTTAGATTTGGCAACTCTAGGTTATTTTTTGTTACAGGTAGGGCTTATTGGAGAAGGCATATTATGAAACTAATGTAAATACAAAAGACATGAATAAAATGTACTCGAGAAAAACTGGAGGGCCACTGGTGAATTAAGCATAGTGTTACTTGTTTGAAGGAGAGCAGGATCTAAACCACATTCTTGTCTAGGGTGGGCAAGGCTACATTATATCAGTAAATGTATACTGCAGTGAGGACAAAGGAATAGAGGACTGTAATGTAACAAAGTTTGCTGGAGGAAATAATTAGCATTAAAATAAAAACATTAACAGAATGAATTCACTCAATAATAAAATGATGGCAGAATGGGTTAGAAAGTAAAATGTAACAATTTGGAATATATAAGAAATATAGTTCAAAGTATTCATAAAAATTTTAAATGAGTTGTACTTCAGTCCAAGAAAAGGAGTTATAGTAACCACAATATTGGTAAAAAGGAAACTATGTTATTCTCAAAGGCAGCATAGATAATGAAACTCATTAATTATGTTGCCAATTATCACGGTATCCAAGTATCTAAAGAAAAAAATGAACTGAATTGCAAAAAAAAAAAACTTTTAAATAGTCAATAACTGTAGAGAATTAAAATATATCTAAGAGTTTTAGATAAATCTAATAGAAAGATTTAAAAATACATATTTGAACAAAATATTAGAAACATGAGGCAATAGAATTTCATTGTTATTGAAGGAGAATTTTAAGAAATGCTTTTTTTCAGCCTCAAATGGTCACTTTCAAACATGAAAGATTTATGAATAAATGGCTGAAAGAAATATAAAAAGCATCCCTCTAGAACCCATAATCATATTGGGAAACATGAATAAAGGCCCAGATTTCAGATGAGTTTAAATAGTATTATTCTAAAACTGGCAGTTGAAAGAACAAACTTTGGACGCAGCACAGATGAATTTATGTGTTGCTACTAATATAGTCCTTAGAAGAAAACAGTTTATTCTTACTGCATCCAAAAAGTTGGGGATGGGGGGAAATTATATTTAAATATTCAACTGGAAAACTAAAAAATCCCAGCTAAGTATAAAAAATATTTAGTTGATAAAGGAAAACTAAAAAGTCCCAACTAAGTATCAAAGAAATATTTAGTTGAAAAAGTTGTTCTTTAAAGACCAATACAATTTGATCCCCAAATTTAAAAAAAAAATGGAGAAAGCCAAATTATTGATAAAAAACTGAAAAATTCACAGTGAATGGAGTAGAAATAAAGTAAATTATCAAAGCTAACTAATTGTATTTCCAAAAAAGAGCACCGAATAGCAGATAAGAAGCTGGCCTTAGAGACCACTTATAGCTATGGTCAAGTCTGATTTCTAATGTAGTGCTTTTGTGCTCTTGTTAGCATTTCAAATGACCACAAGTTGTACTGAGAGGGATGTGCTTACCTCTTTTTCCTTAGAGTGGTGAAATAATAGGACCATAGTATAATTTTTCAGAAAAAAAAATATACAAAGTAAGTGAAATGACTGAATTAATTTTAAAATTTCTAATTTTTCAGATTTATAAAAATAGGTTAAAAGATTATAACTGGATCTCAGAAATAGAAATTGTGAAAGCCATAAAAAACTGGAGAGGAAGAATCAAACCAGCAACCAATCAACCTCCTGGTCTATGTGGATTTACTAGAGAATTTTTGTCTCACTTCTACAAAAGAGAATCCTATTTACATAAAATGGCAGAGAAAAAAAGCACTTCATCATTCTCACTGTGATGCCCTTGTACAGATCCAGTCATCTCCAGTTGGCCACAAATTGGATAGCAATTTAAGTTTTTTTTAAAGCAAGAACAGTTCAGTTGTGTGTTTGTCTTTGTAACTTAGGACCTGCAATATTGTCCATAGCAGATAGTTTATTAATGACTATTTATTGGGGAAAAAAAAAGTTTTATGTACTGGGCAACACAATTTACAAGCTATTCCTAAGGACACATGACTATTTTTCATGTACTTAAAGGTGACATTGATGTGTCCCCTTTTCGTGTTCTTTGTTCCACTAACCTGTTGTCCTTTCTACTTTGGGTTCTTTTTCATCAGGCCTTGTTTCTACATTTTTAGCCTTCCCTAACTCCTGGAGCAGCAAGTGCTTTGCCATTATCTGAAAGTGCTAAACTATGGGGCAGCTAGGTGGCGCAGTGGATAGAACACCAGCCCTGAAGTCAGGAGGACCTGACTTCAAATCTAGTCTCAGACACTTACCATTCCCTAGCTGTGTGACCCTGGGCAAGTCACTTAAACTTAATTGCCTCAGCAAAAAGAAAAAAAAAAAAAGTGCTAAACTGCCCTGAGACTGGTGCCTTTGTAATTGATTTTTCCCTTTTTTAACCTCATGTTGAGCTTGCAATTAATCAAATTCACCAAATAGCTTACCTCATATTGAGGTTTAACTAAAATTGTCAGACCTTCTTTCCCACGTGTCTGGTTATTAAACCATTTTTATCCCATCTGGTACTTATGCAAATGCTTTCTTAAGACTGCCTTTGGTTTGTATCTGTTAATATCTCTTTCTCATCTATGAATCATTTCTGTCTGAATTCTCTTTGAAATCTTACTGTGGTTGTTGTTATCCAGTGTATTGCCTTGTGTCATTTGCAAATATCAAAGAAATGTCTTCTTTGAAGTCATTATTAATTGTCAAATAAAACATAGGCAAGTTCATGTATTGCTAGAGACCTTATTCAAGTTTGGTATCAATCCATTAATCAAACTCTTTGAGCATTATAGCTTAAATAGTTAGATTAAACTGTTTTAGAGTACTATATCCAAACCACTTTCTACCTTCATCTGCCAAAAGTGGTTTGTTTGTATCACTACTTTTCATGTATTCACAGGCCACCTGTTTTGTAACCTATTTTTAGAAATTTATCCATCATCATTACTGAAACATGTTATTGGTAGTATTCAGAATTTTCTCTTTCCAAATAATGACACTTCTCTTTAGTGTTTATGTCCCTATTTATAAACTTTTGATTTCTTAAAGCTTAATTTTCTTATCAATTACCAGTCTTCTTAGTTCAGTGGGACATAAAACTTTTAGTGTGGATACTTGAACTTAATTTTTCTCTCAATATGTTGTCTGAAAACTTTGTTTTTAAAAATCATTTAACTACACTGAGCCTATTTCCTCATGTTTGTAACCTGTTCTTGATCTGAGGTTTGTTGTTACAGTCCAATATTATAATCTACGGGAAAATTCTTTGGAAAGCAAATAACTACAAATGTATGCTAATGTCAAATCTGAAGATTATGCTTGACTAAGGAAACAAAAAGTGAAAGTATAAAAACACTTTACTTTCTGCCAGTAAGGAGAAAAGGAAATATTTATATTTTTTATTTCCTTCAGATTGGAAGACTAGGCCTGAAACCAATGAGTCTCTTCCAAAGATGGCCATTTCTTTGGATGAATCGTCACAGGAGAGACACACATGCAACTGGGACTTCAAATTGGGAGAAAGAATGGGATATGATGTCAAGTTAGAAATGAAGCCAAGAAATCAGAAAAGTCATTCAGGGGAATTGAAAGTTACCTCTCAGAAAACACTTCCTGAAGGGCAAAGTGATGAAAGTCATAAATTTGAGAGAAGCTTCAATTTGGAGTCATTAATTGCTCTACAACAGAAGGGTCCCATCGGAAAAAGTCAACACAAATGTGATACAGATGGAAAGAACTTCAGGCAATATTCAAACCTGATTAAACATACAGAAATCAACTCAGGGAATACATTTTCTAATTGTAATGAATGGGGGAAATGTTTTAGTTATCAATCAGAACTTATTCATTTACATAGAAAGCCTAATGGAGAAAGAGCTTATGAAAATGATCAGTGTGAGAAAGTCATTAACTGGGCCACAGACCTTATTGGACACCAGAAGATTCACACTGGAGAAAAGCCGTATAAGTGTAATGAATGTGGGAAGGCCTTCAGCCAGAGCACAAAACTTATTTACCATCAGAAAATTCATACTGGTGAGAAACCCCATAAATGTAATGAATGTGGTATTTCCTTCATGCATCACTCATCCCTTACTTACCATCAGAGATTTCATACTGGAGAGAAAGCATATGAATGTAATCAATGTGGGAAGGCCTTCAGCTGGAGCACAGATCTTATTAGACATCAGAGAATTCACACTGGAGAGAAGCCTTTTAAATGTAATGAATGTGGGAAAGCCTTCATCCAAAATACAAAACTCATTTATCATCAGAAAATTCATACTGGAGAGAAACCCCATAAATGTAATGAATGTGGTACGGCCTTCATCCATCACTCATCCCTTACCTACCACCAGAGAGTTCATACTGGAGAGAAACCTTATGAATGTAATCAATGTGGGAAGGCCTTCAGGCGCAGCACAGACCTGATTAGACATCAGAAAATTCATACTGGGGAAAAGCCTTATAAATGTAACATATGTGGGAAGGACTTCACTCAGAGCTCATCCCTTACTGTACATCAGAGAATTCATACTGGAGAAAAACCCCATAAATGTAATGAATGTGGCAAGGCTTTCAGTGAACACTCATCCCTTATTTGCCACCAGAGAATTCATACTGGAGAGAAATCTTATGAATGCAATCAATGTGGAAAGGCCTTCAGGCAGAGTGCAAACCTTACTGTACATCAGAGAATTCATACTGGAGAGAAGCCTCATGAATGTAATGAATGTGGTAAAACCTTCATCCAACATTCATCTCTTATTTATCATCAGAGAATCCATACTGGAGAGAAGTCATATAAATGCAGTGAATGCGGAAAGGCCTTCAGACGGAGCACTGACCTCATTAGACATCAAAAAATTCATACTGGAGAGAAGCCTTATAAGTGTAACGAATGTGGGAAAGCCTTCATTCGGAGTTCCTCCCTTTCTGTACATCAGAGAATTCATACTGGAGAGAAACCTTATGAATGTAGTCATTGTGGACAGGCCTTCAGCTGGAGTAGAGACCTTATCAGACATCAGAATATTCACACTGGAGAGAAGCCATTTAAATGTAATGAATGTGGGAAGGCCTTTACCAGGAGCTCATCCCTTACTGTACATCAAAGAAATCACACTGGAGAGAAACCTTATGAATGTAATCAGTGTGGGAAGGGCTTTAGCAGGAGCACAGAACTTATTAGACACCAGAAAATCCATACTGGAGAGAAGCCTTATAAATGTAATCAGTGTGAGAAGGCCTTCAGCTGGAGCACAGACCTCATAAGACATCAGAAAATACATTCTGGAGAGAAGCCTTATAAATATAATGAATTCAATCCAATTCAGTTTAATGAACATTTATTAGCCTACTTTATGCAAGGCACTATGCTAGACGCTGGGGATACAAAAACAGAAATGATGCAGTCATTGACCTCAGTGAGCTTACATTCTATTGGAAGGAATAATATGTATACAGGTAACTAAATACACTGTGGTTTTTTGGGACTGGAAGCAAATTTAACTCCTGAAGAGATCAGGAAAGGCCTCCTACAGGATAATGTCCTTGAGCTAAGGCTTCAAGAGCTATTAGTGAGGAGGGAGAGCTTTCCAGGTACAGAGATAGAAACCTGGAGGTGATGAATTTGGAAAGGTCTTTGCATAGAGCACAAATCTTGCTACATGTGAGAGAATTACAGAGTTGAGTGAAAATCCATTAATCAATCCTTCCTCATTTACCATCAAAGAATTCATCCCAGTTTCATGATTTTGCTCATTATAGGAAAGCCTTTTTTCCCCTTTTGGAGCAGGATTTTTCAATTGAACAAACATTAGTTAAATATATGTCATTTATGCACCAAACTCTATGCTAGAAACTGGCACAATAAGGAAAACAAACCATTTCCTGTCCCCTGAAGAGTTTGCCTTCTAGTAAGGAAGAACCTCTACTTGTAGATAAGAAAGGAGACACAAAAGATACACAAATTGATTTCAAGATGGAAAGACAGCTAATAGTGGAGGGAATCTGGAAAGGATTCTTAGAGGAAGTAGTACACAGACCATACTTTTTGAAAGAAGCTAAGACGTCTATAAGAGGAGTGAGGATGGAATGCATTCTAGATAAGGAACACCACTTGTGCAAAGGCATGCTTCAGAACAGAGAACATTGCTTGCATGGACAGTATGTTGCAGACCAATTTGTCCGGGATGGGGAGCACAAAATAAGATTTAAAAGGTAGATGGGAGCCACACTGGAGAGTTCTCAGTGCTAGATTGAGGATTCTCTAATAAAGAATTGTGGATGGGTATTACAGTGACTTTCTAATTATATGACACCCTAATAATGGAAAGATTCATATTGAGAGAGAAAGTGCTCTCTAATGAGTAGAAAGAGAGCTGGACAGGGCTTAGGAAGACCTAAATTCAAATCCTGTCCCTGATGCTTTCTAAATGTGGATATCTTTAGCAAATCAGTTAATCTTCCAGAGACTCAAGTTCCTCATCTGTAAATTGGGTTTATTAACCCTAATAGTGCCTACATCTTACTTTTGTTGTGAGGCTTCAAGAGATATTGTCTGGAAAAATCTTTTGCAAAATATAAAGTATGATATAAATATTAGGTATTTTAATAAAATTATCCAAAGGAAAAACACATAGTTTATGTTTTTTTATGACTCAGCCACACATAATTCTGTTTCTATATACTTAGGGAAATGCACAAGGTGAAAAAAAATAAAGATTTCACAGGTGGCAAGCAGTATGACATTTTTTTTCCTCAGTTGAAATCATCACTTATAATGCATCAGTATTGACAATCTCCCAAATATGTTCCATTATTTTTGACAGTATTTACAACTGCATGATGCTCCTTTAAATATGTGTTTAGGTCCTCTGATCTCTAGCATTTGCATCTTTAGGAATCTCTGAGTACTGTTGTCATTTAACATTTGTGAGTTACTTCCACATTGGGGTTTTCATCCTCCCTGGCTAGAGTGGTAGAGAATTTCTGACTCTCTTTTGTTATATGTCCTGTTATTTAATAGTTATAAGGACTTAAAATATCAGAGTTTGAAATTAATATGTCAGGTAGCTCCAAAAACTAATTAGCCTACACAAAAAAAATCCCAGAACAACTCCAAATTTCAAATGATTCTCATGCTGTCAGGATTGCCAGCATTCAATACCTGTCCAAACCCAACATTTACCCTGGTATACAACCTAAACTTAGATTCTTAATGATGTCAATCTTTTCCAAGTCTGTGTACTATCTTGATATTCTCTGCACTCAAATGGCTTTTGACCTCTCATCCCCAAATGAAAATAGGAAGACTGCAGCTCCTCCATGATCCATTAAAAACTAGAAATGTGAAATCTGTGATATGCCATTTAGTAAACCAGTCATTTCACTGACAACTTCAGAGAATTCTATTCCTAGTGTAGAATAAAATATACTATTTCAATGATAAACTTAAAAATTTTCATGAACAAAATAGAATAAGAGAAGCCATAGAATGGAAAACTATCTTTCTCAAACATCTGATGACTTTATTTCCAAAATATATAGGGAGTTGACTCAAGCATAAAATGCAGGGCCATTCTCCAGTTGATATGTGGGCAAAAAAATTGAATGAAGGAAAATGCTCTTAAGATACTACTAAATAAAGCCCGCATTTTGACCTCACACCTACAAACTGTCAAAGACAAAAATCATCCTAGTGGGAAATTAAGCACATTATTGATCCCACTGTTATGGAATATCATTTGGTTTATTCCAGACTAGTTACTAAATTGCTTTTTCCCTTTGATCCCAGAGAACTCACTATTGTGAAGAAGGAAAGGTCCCATATATACCAAAATATCAGAGCTTTTTCCCTTTGATCCCAGAGAACTCACTATTGTGAAGAAGGAAAGGTCCCATATATACCAAAATATCAGAGCAACTTTAATGTTTTTGTGATACTAAAAAACAAAAAGTGAAAATAAAGTGGTTGAACTTTACTGCTAAACACACTGCAGAATATTGATTTAATGGAATATTGAAGGTGTTGTAAGAAATGGCAAATGGGAATAATTCTGAGAAGTTTGGGAAGATGGAATTCTATAGTAAGAAAAGGAGAACAAGCAGAAATATATACAATTACTACATTCCTTGCAGGTGAAGCACAGAAAGGCTGTTGAACTCATGAAAGATCAATTGATTCCAGAGTTCAAATGAAGAAACACTTTCTCCAATTAGTGGAGAAAGCAGTAGACTATCATTTCCAGATATGGCATACACAGATAAGGTTACTATACTGGGCTTTTTACATAGTGGATTTTGTTTATCATGAAGAAGTGTGTGTATGAAGATATGCATGTGAAACATATGGACAAATGATTATTATAAAAACATAAAGATGTCGAAAAAACTTTTTTTTAAAATTGACAAAAATCAAATTACCAAACTAGAAAAGGTAATGAAAGATAAAGGGAATTAAGAAAATTGCCTGAAACTATTATACGAGAACTTAAATTCATTGACATCTTCATAAATGGAAATTGTCTAAACTTACCAAATAAGAAGTGACTAATGACAGATTAGTCTTGGAAAGAGTAATGAGATCATTAATGAGTTCTCTCATGTAAAGATGCCAGGACTGGCCATTTCTAAGTAAATTCTCCCAAACCTTCAAAGAATGGCAATATTTCCTAAAACTGTGAGAGAATTCATGTGGCAGGAAAAATTTATAAGCCTATCAAGAGAATTATGAAACATGATGAAGAACTCTCTTAAATTTAAAACATACTTTGGAAATCCCAGAAGTTGAAATTGTAGGGGGAAAATGTTGGACTGGGAAGTAGTGTCTAATATAGACATATTAGTTGTAGCCTCAACTCTTTCTTAGTTATTCCTTAACTCACCATAACCTATGGCAGGATTTTTTAAAAATCAAGGACAACCCTAGAAAAACTATACATGCAAAGACTGGAAAGAAAGTGCAAAAGCATAAAGAATAAATAAATTGTTAATATTTTATTAGCATTTATATGGTATTTTGCCTTTTAAAATCAAAGTGTAAATAGTTTGGATTTTATAGTTTCATTTTGAGATTAATTCTGTTTTGTTTGCCTGTTTGTATTTCTTGAGTGTTGTTTAAAATAAACTATTTTTTAAAGTCTCCAAACCTTTGCTGTATTTGTCTGAATTCTTCCATCACCACAAAGACCACAGTCCCTTTCCTGACACAGATGATTCATAAGTTGCTGTGGCAAAAATAATAATAATCTGCCTCCTGGCCGGTCTTTTGCAATGAGCCTTTCCCTAGTTTACCATATGTTGCCAGTAGCAGAGAGAGGGAATAGAGAAGCATTTCTATCAGCCCATTGTGTGCCAGGCATTGTGCTGAATTCTTCTAGAAATATTATCTCATTTGATCCTCACAACAACCCTAGGGATTATACGCTGCTACAGTTGAGAAAAGTGAAGCTAATAAATTAAGTAACTTGGTCAAGATCACATAGCTAGTAAGTGTCTATGGCTAAATTTGAACTCAGGTTTTCCTGATTCCAGATCCACATATCTGTTCCCATTTACTTAAGGATTCGGAAATCAAAAGATCCACGATTTCTGAGATTTCCCAGTTTTTATTGGAAAAACCAACTAATCCCTGGGTGCCAATGTTGCCATGAATGAATGAATGAGAAAGCATTTCTTATGAGATTACTATATGCAAAGATCTATGCTAAGTACTTCACCATGATTTCTAGTTGGTGTGTATTAACAGTTATCCTGAGATTAGACTCCTTGGGTTCTCACAATTGACCTAAATAGACATCTAAGCATTCCAGACTTTTAGTTATACATGTGAGAATATATCTCATCACAATTTCACACCCCAAAAGACATTTTTATTCACCCCAAGTCTTGGACCACAAAAGCTACCAGTCAGAACCTAAGATCTTGCTCTTAGAAAACAGGTAGAGAAGGGAAGATCCTACAGTGTTTTTCATGGATGCTGTTGTGATGTTTGCTTTCTACCAAAGCTTAAAATGTGTTCTCCCCTCCTTTCCAGGAGAGAAGGTAAGGAAGCTTCAGTAGCACCTCTGCATAAATCAGGTTATCAGAAACCAATAAGGGGTCCTTTTAGAAATGAGTGAAGAACTTCAGAGAAAGAGGTAGAAAAAAAAAGCATCCATCATTACAAAAGAGAATGATATTTGTTACCATTATGGAAACCTTCCATGAAAGCAGATCAGCATTTTTTTTGTAATTTATACCATTAGTCAGTTGCCAGCTATTAAATGACTTGCTATAATAATCACACAGGTAATTTTTATCAATCAGGACCCCTTTATACTCTTAATATTATTAAAGACCCCAAAGAGCTTTTATTTGGGATATCTATATCAAATTATATCTATTCTGATTTAATATATTAGAAATAAAAATAACAAACTTTAAATTTATTTATTAGTTCATTTAAATATAATAGGAATAAACTCATATTAATATAAATACTATTTTTTAAAATTAACTGTATGTTCCTAAGAGTTGCTTCCTAGAATAATGACTGCAGGTATAGGTTGGGAGCATTGCTGCTCCTAAAGTACTAAGGTTCAGGATCCTGGGTTGTCTCCATCAGGGTTTTTTGGAGAGGTGATCATGGTGCTTGTGATGATTTGACTTGACCAGCACATTCTGCCTCCTTTTTTTTCCCCATGGGTACCTTAGGGCTTCAGATAGGCTGGCTTGCCTCTCCTGTGAATGGTGGTTGGCAGGTGGTGGGGATAACCGACCCTTTTCCCAAAAAATTGCTTCCCTGGGAGGTGTGGCAAGAATTGTGAAGTTTTCAGGTAAGAAACTGAAAACATTAGAGACATACCTGTTTTCATCATTTCTGCTGATCAAAAGACAAGGATTTCCATAAATTCAAGATGTGAATAGCTTATTACATTGATGGTGTGTGAGGATGGGTTTGGGATGCAAAGATCAGGGTTTAAAATAGAAATATTATAAACATTTGGATTACAAATACTAGTGATAAGGCTCTTTTTTATGGATACAATATGCCTAAAAATTAATTTTCATGGTGTCTTTTATGTATGATAAAAGGACCTTAAGCTCGAAAGAGAGGATGGGGGGAAACTTCCTACGTCTATCCAATTTTCTAGATCAAAGCTTCTTAAATTATGGGTCATAACCCCATATGGAATCATGTAACAATGTGGGAACCACAAAATTATGACTTATTATCTGTAAATGTTTGATTTGTATACTTATTTTATATGCCTGTGGTTGTATAAAAATTTCTCAGGAGAAAAGGGGTGGCAAGTGGAAAAAATTAAAGAAGCCCAGTTCTAGATAATAGATAACAGGGAATAGCTGTAATGTAAGAAGAATGACAGTAAGGCTGTGCCTAGTAGTAGTAGAAGGAAGGAAGGGGAAAGAGGGAAAAAGGAAGGAAGGAGGAATGGAAAGATTAATATCACTGATACTTGGTGCAATTGACATTATGATTCTAATATGATATTGGATAGAAATATCCAAAAATAACTAACTAGATAAAGGGAAGGGGTAGCATTATCTGTTGTGAAAATATAATTGAATGAGAAAATCCAGAAACTAGGACACAGAAACAGTGGATAGAACATTTGTGTAAAGGTCAACAGAGGCTGAAAGGAATGGACATTTACCAGATTGTATTTTAGACCATCCAGCCAGAGAGAAGACATCAGGAGCCTAGTGGATTACAACAGCAAATTTTAGGATTTTGCAGCTCACTGTCCTATGATGGGCAGATTTTCTTTCCCTTCTTGAACATCATGGGAACATTGTTTCTCTTTGTGTCTTCAGAATCTTTCATTCCTAAGAATTCCCCATCCTTACGGGCCGACCTCCCCAGCAGAATTTAAGTCTTTGTCTCCTCTCTCCTCTCTCTAAACTCCATGACTGGGATGCATTCAGACCAGTTCACTTGTCCTCTTCTGTCACAGATTCTAAAATGGGATATGCAAATGTCTCACGATCCTCATCATTTCTATCCCAGTAACCCTGAGAATCAGGGAAGGGAGGCAGTAATGAACAATTCCTCTTGTTGATTCCTCTGTCTTTTAAAGTAAATTATTATCTCAACTGTGCTGGACTTGGCTCTTTTCAACAATGAGATGATTCAGACCAATTCCAATGGATTTGTGATGGAGAGAGCCATCTGCATCAGAAGGAGAACTAAGAAAACACAATTTTGTTGTTTGTTTGCTTTTTTTTTTTCCTTTCTCATTTTTTTTCCTTTTTGAGCTGATTTTTCTCATGCAGCATGATAATTGTGGAAATATGTATAGATGAATTGTACATGTTTAAACTATATGGATGACTTGCTATCTGGGGGAAAGTGGGAGGAAGAGAGGGAGAAAAATTTGGAACACAAGGTTTTGCAAAAGTGAATGCTGAAAACTATCTTTGCACATAATTTTGAAAATAAAAGGCTATTGTTTTTTTAAAGATAATACTAAAAATAAAGTAAATTATTTTATAATTTATACATAATATATATAATAAAATATATATAACATATATATTATATTAATATTAATATATTATATTAATTATAATAATTATAATAATATATTAATAATATATATAATAAAATATATTTATAAAAATAAAATATATAAAGTAAAAGTAAGTCAAGAAAATTTTAACAGCTCTGCATTTGGCAACAGCTACTGAAGCAGATATCTAAACAGAAAGCCTCCTCTGACTACTATACTTTCATCCAATCGAATGGTGCATTTCCTATACTCATCTATTACCTATTTCTCTTCAAATATATATACTTCAATGACAACTCCCCTCTGGATTTGCTTCCATTAAACTTCACCTAAATAATCTGCTCTTTGCTTACTACATTTCCTATGGGAGAGAACCTTGGAATATTCAGTGCTGTTACCAACACATGTAAACACACACACACACACACACACACACACATTTCTGCTATGTTTTTTTTTTTAACACCTAGAGCCATATTTCAGTTGTGAATTTTTCAGAGCCTTAGTGACTTATGAGGCAAAATTTACCTCCTCAAATTAGGTTCTCTAATTGATCTTCATTAATACCCATACTTTTTGCATTTGTGTGTTTGTGTAACTATATATGTATATGTATATGCATATATGTAACACCCCTCCCAGAAGACATAGACATATATATGTACACAGATATTAGATATATCTATTATCTATAGATAGATAAAATACATGTGCAAGCACACACACACATACACAAATACACACCCCTAAGGTTCTAGCTTTGACAGCTGGCTCCTTTCCAGGATTTTCACTCCCGCTCTCTGTATTGGAGTGACCTCCCCGATTTCCAGCCTAGACATTCTACTTCTGTGGTCTCACTTTGCAAGGCTCCAGATCCACTCATTTTTAAAATTCACCACAGCCATGGCCAGGTTCCTTTTGCCCCCATGTTATAAGCCAAGACCGAGACATTCAAAACCCATTCTCGAACCCCATCGTCTTGACCGGCTGCTCATCCCTTAAGTCTATTTTCTGAAGTCCCTTCTCTGCCTGAACAGTGTTTTCTTGATGATGGTCACATTCTGTTGCTTGCATCCTTCATCAGCCGATGGAAGATGGGTGACGATGGTGAGTTCCGTATCTATATAATTGCCTTTGATTCTCACAGCAAGCCTGGGAGGGAGGTGCTATTATTATCCTCATTTTACAGCAAAATGAGACTGATGAGTTAAGTGACATTCTCAGGATCACACAAAGTGTTTAAAGCTGAATTGGAACTCAGACCCGGCTCTATGCACTGACCCCTTCCCCCAAGCTGCCTCAAGAATATTAGCATAAAATAGACACATGTTTCCTGGAGAAACTTGAGGTCATTAAAAGAGCAACCCATTCCACTGAGGCAATCCAGCCTATGGGGGAGGGGGTTACCCGAGATACCCAACTACCTGTCTACTCCAACAAGTCTCAAACTTTGGGGGGCTCCAGACCCTTTATATTCTTACAAGTTATTGAGGACTCCCCTTCCCAAGAGCTCTGGTTTAGGTGGGGTGTCTCTCTGTATTTCCTCCATAATATATGACAATAACCATCACGGACCTCTTTCCTAGGGACCACCCTTGGAGACCACCCGTCTAGCCCACGGTTTTTCTATTCAGATCAAGTTGCCCCCATTCAGCCCCTTACCCATTCTCTTCCGGGCTCTTGCAATGATATACCAAGTGGCCTCTAGAATCTGGCCCTTCCCAGAGTTCCAAGTGGGTGCTCCCGAAGCACACCTGCTCTTGTCACTCTCCTGACAGTAGGCTCCCAGTAAGTGACGTCTGGGACAAACTTCAGGCTCTACTTGACCTTTCAGCCCATCCGCAGCCCGGCTCCAGCTGCCTTCCTAGAATGATGAGCTCGGGACACTGTCTCACGGGCCGCCTGTTGCCTCCCTGCTTTTGGGCTGTTCCCCGTAGGCAGAATGCTATCTGTGAAGAAGCCCCTCCACACCTGGAAGGCCTTCCTTCCTCTCCTGGAACCCCCACATCCATTTGAGCCTCAGTTCAATAGTCACGACCTACAGGAGACTAAAAATGGGACTAACAGACCTCCCTCCCAGGATGGTTGTGAGGATCAAATGAGATATTTCCAAAAAACGCTTAGCTCAGTGTCTGGTACATAGTAGGTGCTTAATAAATGCTTGTTCCTTTCCTAACACCATGCTTAAATTTGCCTCTTTGCAACTCCCCTTCCCCTCTCCCCGCCAGTTATTCCTGATTTGGTCTCCTGAACTCAGAGAAAACCAGTCGGGTTCCTCTTTCCCATGGTAGCTCCTCAGCTCCTTGAGAACAGCTCCCATGACCTGATTTGGTCACCATGCATTTATGAGGCACCTACTGTGTGTCAGGCACCAAGCTGAACACTGAGGATGCAGACATAAGACAGTCCCTGCCTTAAAGGAGGGGAGGGTCCTATAAACAGGAGACCACAGGCAGCCTCAGGGAAGGTGGAAGCATTCAGTGGCCTCCTGGAAGAAGCCAGGCTAGACCCTTCTGGGCATTCTGGGCCTAAGGGACAGCCCATAGAGCAGAGGCAGAGGTTCTGCTGTCAGGACCAGCAGAGAAGGCTTTGCACTGCATAATTTGTAGAAAAAAGTGCCGCTAAGACTGGGAAGGTGGCAAGGGGACAGGCTTGGGGAAGGGAATGAGCATTTATCTAGTGCCTAATGAATGCCAGGATCTGTGCTGAGCACTTTACCACATTGGTTCATTTGATCTAAGACTTATTTGGTCTTGGAGATAATGGGGAGTTACTGGAGTTTGGGGGTATGCGGTGACATCTATTTTAAGAAGATCCTTTTGATGGGCGAAGGATGAACTGGAGCAGAGAAGCCCCCCTGCTCCTTCACCCCAAACTCCTCCTTCGGACAGGGTGCCTCCCACCCTGACTGCCCCCTCACAAGGCTCACAGATTGGAGCAAAAGGGCAGCGCTGAGGCCCCCTGGTTCAAGGGGCTCATTTTACAGATTAGGAAACTGAGGTCCGGAGAGAGACCCCCAGATCACAGGGTAGGAAACCGGGTGGGGAGGGCGGATTTGAACTTTCCACCCCGCCGGGTTGCCCCCTACCTCATATCCAGAACTGAGGAGAGATAAGGTCAGGTGGGGAGAGGCACTGGGACCCCCAGATCTTCTTTTAGCCTGGCCGCTTCCCTCACCCACGGGGCGGGGCAAGAGGGGGTTTCTTTGAGTATTCCGTGAGTTTGAACTACAGGCGCCTCAATCTCCCCTTCGAAGGCTGCTTTGCTCCAGGGCATGCGCAGAAGTCTCTTCTGCTCCTAGGACTACATTTCCCAGAATCACTTGCTATGGACTCTTCTTCCATTTCCTCTTTCTCATCCATCTCTTGGTAGCAGCCAGGTGAGTCCAGCACTGGTCCGCCCCCTTTATACCCGGGTGCCCCGCAACCCCTGTGCCTCCCAGGGACCCAGACCTCCCCTGCCCCCTGCACGTGCCCTCATCTCAGGTCCCCCTTACCCTCCTCACCCAGATGTCCCTGCGACCCCCCACCCCTATCCCAGGCGCCCCCTGCCCTCCAAAGGATCGTCCCCTTCACACACACACACACACACACACACACACACACGCACACACGCACACACGCACACACACACTCTATCCTGTACCTCCCATCCCCTGCTCAGGACCCAGATGTCTCCTGGCTCTCCTTCTTCCCCTCCCCCCTTCTTCCCAGGTTTTCCCCAGACCCCAGTCTGCCTCCCCCCAAGGGCCCAGATACTACTTGTCCCTCATCCTCCTTTAAAGGCCTAGGTCTCCCCATCCTCTGGGCCCCATTGGGTTTGAGGTAAACTGAGTCCTCCATCCGGAATCAAGAACCCTACACTCCCTGCCCCCCAGGGAGCCCAATGTTGTCTCCTTAGAGCTCCTTCCCTCCATATCCTTTGCACCTTCCTGCCTTCTCCCCAGCAGACCCTCATCTCTTCTCCAGAGCCCCTCTCCTGCTGGACCCTATTCTGAGGTCCCCTTCCTGGTCAGCTGTGGCCTGGGGGTGGACACTGAGAACCAGCTTGAGGAGGGTCAGACCCCCTTCCCCAGATCTCCACAGGACAAGTTTAGGCAAAAGCAGGGACTGTGGGGGGGGGGGATGTCAGAGGTGTTTGTTTTCAGCATGTCTTAGTTTCCAGGACTGATCCCCATTGCTTCCCCTGGAGGGTTGGGTATCTCAGATCCCCCTCCAGTTTAATGTCTAAGGAAATATGGGGGAGAGTTCCATTTCCTTTGAACCCCCCACTCAATGACCTGCAAAGAGGGAAGTTCCAAGGGGACCCTGCCCTTAGCATCCTGAAGGTCTGTGGGCTCAGCTGCAGGACGTTGACAGCTGGCCAGTAAGTTATAGGGGCCATCGGACAGATGGGGATTTCAAGGGGGACTTCCATGCAAACCACTCTGGCTGCCCAGCTTCAAACAGGAGCAGGCCTTTCTTGCTTCCCAGGGCTCCCACCTGGGAGCTCCCTAACCACTCTTTCTCCCCACCCCCCACCTCCAGCACAGCCCTCGGAAAGCCTGGCTTTGCCTAAGAGGGGAGCTTGGAGCAGCAGGGAGTGGCCCCTGGGACCTGGAGAGGGATGGCCCAGGTGAGTCCATTTGACACCCATTTATCCATTCCCATTGAGGAAGTTTGAGTTTAAGAATCCCAGGCTTGGATCAAGGTTGGGGCCATAGTACCATTCCATCCCTATGTAGCTCTGTCGTTCTAGGCTCTGCGGCTTGGTTTCATGTGGTTTTTGAGTAAAAACAGCAGCTTCCTGTTCTCACCCGGCCATCTTGGCTCGACCCTTAGAAATCCCACTCCTCCCCTTTTTGGCTAACTGCATGGAGGACCAGGACTGGTCCAGGCTGCCATTTTCCCCATTTCACTGCTGGATGGATAACCAATTTCCTGATTGTCTTCCACCTCATGGACAAGGGGCTAAAGTAGTACAAAAGAGTTTTGTTGTTTTTTTTTTTAGCTACTGGTCAGAAGTGCCCAGCATCTTGGCTTTTGCCTCCATAACTGTTAACCCTCCGTAACTGCCAAACTGTTGCAAAGCAGGTAGCTCAAAAGAAACAAGAGGTGTGCAGAATTAGAAACATCCCCACTCCAAATGTCCATCCAGACTGGTTGCCTTCCAAGCTTGTATTGGCCTGAGCAGCCAAAGTGGACACACTGTACCTCGACCCCAACAGAGTGAGGCCGTTGGTTCCCTTCAGCCAACAGCACTAGACCCTCAGTTGTTTGATCAAACTGGAGGCCACCAACATAAGCGAACATGCTGATTTCTGGCACCGTGAGAGACTGGGAGCAGCAAAGCTGTTGGGCCTTTTCCCCCCTTTAAAGCAGAGATGCTTTGTTGTCATAGTTCAGTTTTTTCAGTCACATCCAGCTCTTTGTGACCCGATTTGGAGCTTTCTTAGTGAAGATCCTGGAGTGGTTTTCTATTTCTTTCCCCAGCTCATTTTACATATGTGGAAACTGAAGCAAACAGGTTTAAGTGACTCTTCCAGGGTCACACAGCTAGTAAGTATCCGAGACTGGATTTGAATTCAGGTATTCCTGATTCCAGAACCAGCACTCTGTCTATCCACTGCCCCACCTACCTACCCCAAAATGTTGTTTTCACGTTTGGCTAATTGTATTTCAACATAGTCAGGGTCCTTTGTAATCTTTCATCTTTCACTTTATGCAGTTAAAAACATGGTTCTCAGAAGGAATACTTATACAGTAAAGATTAAAAACCCCAGCCTTGAAGAGTCTTCCTTTTCAGCTGGGGTGGTGAGGAAGACCAGTGAGAGTGAACATCCCATTATCTCCTAAATGTAAAATAGAGCCATAGAGAAGACTGAACCGAGGAAGCTCCATTGCTGTGAAAGCTGAGGGGTAGCAACTGCCAGGGGCCCTTGGAGATCTTGGAATATTATTTCATTGAAAGAAAAAATCTCTTTCTTTCTTTCCTTCCTTCCTTTCTCCCTTTCTTCCATTCATTCAGCTGGGAGGGGAGGGTAAGGAAACTGTGAATGGCCTCTTGTAGGCAGTGCTGTTTAAGCTGAGCTCCAAAGAACTGGAGGGGTGAGGGGAGGGGCATGGAAGACAAGAACAGTGGGTTTCAAGGTTCCAGGTCAGTGATTGAGGTTGATACTCTGGGAACGTGAAATGCATGGTGGGGATCCCCAAAGACAGGTTGGAGCCAGGCTATGAAGGGCTTTGAATGGCAAGAAGGGCAGCCCTGGAAAGGACTAAATTTCCTTAAAACAAAGCAAGAGGATAGAAGAAGAGTTAATAAAGAGCAAAAAGGTGAACAACAGAGACACAGAGTAAACATGAGGGCCTGGAATTAAAGGTTCTTTTCCTGAATTCTTTGTAAAGAAACATGAGTTGCAATCAGGACGTCAGATAAGGCAACATTAAAATAACACAACATCAGAAGTCAACTGAAAGACTCCATTCTTAAAAATCACAGGGAAACTATGTCTTTAATAAATATATCTGTGCCAAATGGCAAACCCTTCAGATTTTTGAAGGGAAAAGTCAGAGTTAGGGTTAACACGATAACAACAGTCTATTGGGTTCCAGGGAGGTAATTCCAATAGTGGTCCTCCTGGAGACTTGATATAAAAGTCAGCAAGCAAAGCCCCAAGGTGAGAAATCTGGGCTTGTCTGAGCCGAGCTCTCAATTTAAACAAGAATTTGGAGTTCATGACTCCACCCTCCAATTCCAGAGGCAGAGATCCAGAGGAAAGAGCCTGAAGAAGTGGATTCCCAGAATCCAGAAAATAGAGGTTATCTCAGTAGTGAGTTTCCTGGTTATATAATCATCTCTCCTTTATCCTTCCACCCCCCCCCCAAAAAAGGGAAGGATGAAGGAGAGAAAATTACACAGCCAAGTGCCAATTAGTACAAATAATATATTCCATGAAGTGGTGACATATATCCAGATTTACGTTCTTCAAAGTTAGAGCAATTGCTTTCAGCCCAAGGGAAATATACATTACGAATTCAAATAATGTGATCATTTCGTGAGATTCCTTATTTGCATTATTAATGGGGACTAGACATTCTGCACAGAAACCCTGGCTTCTAGGAGCTTATGTTCTAATTGAAGGAAATGGTATAAACAACGAATAAGTCAAACAAGATGCATGCTAACTATAAAATAATTTTAGGAGTGGGTCCTAAGAACTAGAGAGTCTCAGGGAAAAGACCAATTTTTTCAGTTGGTGATATGAACTGAGCCTTGAAAGAATATTAGGTTGTTAAGAAGTAACCATTTTCATTCCACTAAGCTCTTGCTGTCTAGCTTCTCTGTTCACCCTGTTCAACTCTGCCTTCTTCATCGAGTCTCCAAGCTTATGATTGGTGAACATTCCCTATCTAGTCCTGACCAAGACCTGCCATACTGCTCCCCATATATCTCCGTGTCATGTTAATGCTCACATACCCTTCCCTCAATCCTCTGCCAGCTCTAATCCTGAAAAAATGACCAGCCAGTACTGTTATTCCTGGGGGAAAAATACCTCCATCATCCTTCAGTCTCTCTATGACTCTAGTTGCCATCCCTAGGACTTTCCTGATTCCCAAATCCCACTCTCTTACATGTGTTGTCTTCTTCTATTAGAATATAATCTCTGTTAGGGCAGAGATTATATACTTGTTATTTCCAAAATAAAGTTCATAAGATCACAGATTTTCAAAGTACAAGCTGAACAACCCAGAACCAAACACTCAACCATGGGCCATTCTCACTATATACCTTCCGAAGCAACGTGGAGCCACTTCACTACTCTTTAAGTGAAGTCTTTTTAATGACCTCTGAACCACTACCTTTAACTTGACTCTCTTGTTCTCCAAAACAGCCCAAGAACTGCTGCCAAATGCTTTGCCAAAATCTCATAGCCTCACAGAATTTGAGAGTTGGAAGGGACTTTACTGGCCATCTAGTCCAACCTTCACTCAAAAGAAGTCCCCAGTATAACATACCTGTTTTAGATCTCCATGTCTGGATAGATTGTTGCACTTTTGAACAGCCCGCTCATTATTAGGTTTCTTACAATCAGTTTTTTGTTTTTTGTTTTTGCTTCTTGTTTTTGCTTTTTTTGCTAAGGCAATTGAGGTTAAGTGACTTGCCCAGGGTCACACAGCTAGGGAATGTTCAGTGTCTGAGACCAGATTTGAACTCAGGTCTTCCTGACTTCAGGGCTGGTGCTCTATCCATTGCGCCACCTAGCTGCCCCTCTTACAGTCAGTTTAAATTGCTCTTTTTGTAACATGTCCTTATCTCAGTTTCTATCTTTGGAAGCCAAAGAGAATAATTCTAATTATTCCTGTATCTGAATTATTTCAAATAATTGCTTGAATACAGATATCATATCCCCCACCCCCTAACCTCAAGTTTTGAGTTTTCCACACTAAGACTAGTATCTCAAATGATCCTTCTTGACTATCGTAGTTGTTCTTTCTTAGTAATTCTCCATCTTCTGATTGTCCTTCTTAAAACATGGTATCTGGAACAGAACACTAATGAGGTTGAAGGAGGATTGAAATGGGGTTATCACTTCCCTCGTCCTGGAAGCTCTGCCCCTCTTAATATGATACACAGTAAAATTTAGATTTGGGGGCCACTCTCTCACACTGCTTACTTAAAGAGCTTGAAATCTGCTAATACCTAAAGACATTTTTTCCAAATAATTGCTTTTTGCCTCTGCCTTCCCTCCATTGCCCTTGTGAAGCTAATTTTTTTGTACTCAATAAATGAGTTTACAGTTATTTCTATTGAGTCCCATCTAAATAGATTCAGTCCAATATTCTAGCCTGTCAGACTCCTTTTAGATCCCGCGTCTGTCATACACTGCATTCACTCTGACTGAGTTGTGTTATTTGCAAATTCAAGTCACTAAAAATAAGTTAAACTATATCGGACCAAGCACCAATCCCTGAGGAGGGGAGGGAGTCCTTGACTGAAAACCCTCTGCTGTGCTGACAGTGAACCATTAAGATCTAATCTTTGCATTTGGCCAGCCAGTTTTGAATCCATCTCATTGTATTATTGTCTCATTCATAGACGTCATATACAATATTCCCTTAAAACATCTAGACAGGGCAGCAGTGGTCCCAAAGAGCCGTGAATGGGTCAGTAACCAGCCTGGTTACTCTAATGGTAGATCAGGAAGTTCCCCAACTGGAACTTGGCCAGCTTTTTAAATTTGGTCCTCGTATTGTTCAGGGAGAGAATTTGGGAAGAAATTGGGCTAGCTAATGGTCTAGGATTTGGAATTGGTTGAATGGCCTGAAGGAAAGAGCAGCCCTTGGTGATTAAGTGTCAAACTGGAAAAAAGATCTTTATTGGACTGCCCCGAAGCTCAGTGCTTTGCCTCAATGTCTTGGATCAAAACTTCTCAGATGTGAAGATGACACAGAAGAAAATAATGGATTGAATAGCATCTTCAGAATGCCCGACCTGGAATCTTAGACAAAATATAATGAGAAGGAAGGGAACAGGGACAAATGTAAGGTATTAACGTGATGGGTACCAGAACACCATGATGCTACTCTCCACCCACAATCAGATGGTTTAAATTAATTTGCGTAAAGTTGTAAGATTACTAATAAGTACAGCTAGCATTTTGAAAGCTTGAAGATTTTCAAAACCCTTTTCTAATATTATCTCATGTGATCCTCATGACAACCCTGGTGTTAGGGGCTTAGAAAGCTGAGGGAGATAAAAATGAAATGGCTTGTCCAAGATCACACATCTAGCAAGGGTCTGGGGGTGGGATTTTAAATGATTAGTAAGACATTTTCTTTGGGGGCTCCTGATCCAGTAGAAACAGCAGCAGTTACTGAGTAAAGTGAGCAGAACCAAGAGAACATTGTACATTATAACAGTGGGTGAGGATCAGCTGTGAACATCCTTAGCTCTTCTCAGCAATATGGCAATCTGAGTGGGTTGGAAAATACCCTCCACATCCAGAGAGACGACTATGTAGACTAAATGCAGATCAAAGCAGATTATTTTCTTTTTTTTTTTCTTTCTCATGTTTTTTCGTTTTTGTTCTGATTTTTCTTTCACAACATGACTAATATGGAAACATTTCTAATAAAACTGTACATATATAACGCATCTGTCTTGGAGAGGGGGATGGAGGGGAAGAGAAAAATTTGGAACTCATAATTTTACAAAATGTTGAAAACTATCTTTACATTTAATTGGAAAGAAAATAAAATACTATTAAGTGAAAAGGAAAGAAAGAAATGGCACCAGTTAGGAATGGAGAGTGTTTGCTATATTATCTCTACCTATAAATTAGAATTAATTAATTAATTAGTCTTTGGTTTAATTGCGTCTCAGGTGTGACTGCTGTGTGTGTGAGAATAAAATACAGGACACTAGAGTGTCCACAGTTGGGCGATCTGGTCATCGTCGTGAGGTCAGGGTTTTGGTACGTCTTCCTAAGGGGATGGAGGAGTGAATGGAGCTGGGCCTGGGACTCGACTCCCCTTAGTTCATTGTGGCCTTTGGGCAAAGCATTGATTGGTGCCCAGAAAAAGTGGAGCTCCAGGTGGCCCCTAAAGCCCCTTCTGTCTCCCCTAGGAGGCTGTGTCATTCAGAGATGTGGCTGTGGATTTCAGCCAGGAGGAGTGGGGCTTCTTGGACACCTCTCAGAAGAAACTGTACAGGGAAGTGATGCTGGAGAACTACAGGAACCTGGCCTCCCTGGGTAAGGGCCACCTGCCCCACCTCCCAGCCCCAGCTTCTTTGCCCCGCTCCTTCCCCCCAGTGTTAGAGATCCACGATCCTTTGGGGGGCCTCACTCCAGCTCCCCTCTTGGCACTTCCTAACCTTGTATGAGTTCTTGGGCACATGGATGGAAAATAGGGCTGAGGTTCTGCAAGTTCAGAGTCAGAACTGGTCTCAGCTAGGGGAGCTCTGCCTGGAATTGATAAGTGGCTTGGTGTAGAGCCCCCAAAGAAGGGGACCTGTAGCTGGTGAGGATGATGAAACGTTTCTGTTGCACTTTCGTGTTGTCTCATTTTATCCTCACAACATCCCTGTGGGCAGCTGCTCTAATTGTTAAATGCCTTGCCCAGAGTCACACAGCTCCTCATGTCTTTTTGACTCCAAGGGGAGAAGTCTGTGCTCTGAGAGACTCCAAGGGCCAAGCCACTCCCTTTCTTGTCTAAAATAAGGATAAAATAACAGTGGCTCCTGAGGTCCATCCAGCTCACAGTCCAATTTCCCCCAGACCCCAGTGCAAATACTGGAAGATGGGAAATGTTCATGCTCCTCATGAAGGAGATGGACAAATGGCCTAATTTTCTTCCTGATTCTAAATTGGCTGAATAAACCATACTCGCCATTTCTCTTCCCCCTTCCCTTCAAAACTTCCGGGGAACACCATACCTATTTACCTTCAAGAGTCCTGTACACAATGCTCTGATACTTCCTAGCATGGGCTGCTTTCCCTGGAAAGTACTGAATTCTGAGGTTCCCTCTCTTCTCAGCAGTTCCCTATTTACCATGAGCAGGGCTTCCAGTTTGCAAACCAGATGAGATCTCCCAGTTGGAGCGGGGTGATACCCCATGGATGCTGGAGAGAGAAGGTCCAAGAGCTTCCTTTGCAGGTGAGTGAGTAGAGCCAGCCCATTGTGGGCTCAAGTAATCGTTTCCTGGAAATGTTGGAAAAGAAACTCTCCCCAAAGTTCTTCCCACCCGGTCTAATTGGGAACAACCAATGTTATCTAGCACAAAGTCTTAGACCTTCTTTATCTCTACAGCATGTGGAGACTCCATAAACAAGACTCCTGGTGTAGCAACTCCAATGGGAGTTGGGAATATCAACTGATCCCTCTACAGGACAAACACTCTAACTCTTTTAATAGTAGCTCATGACCTTATTCTTTCTCTCACCAGGTTCAAAGGCAATTGAAGTATATATTCTTACGTGAATGCCATGAAATTATTAAAATGTAAAACCCCTTTAATTAATTAGTTAATCAATGAATTAACCTGCGCCCTATCTCAGAAGAACTGGGGAAAATTTTTCTTAAGTCATTCATTTCTCCTCTTTCACTCTAAAATCCCAATCTGATAGGTCTACACATATGACTTACTGGCTTTACAATTTATTAACAGTTGCAGTTAAGAAAGAATCGTAAAATGATAATCATGGCCAAAGTCACCCCTATGTTCTAGGAAAATGGATGAAGGAAAAAGTCGTTTTCCTCTCACTTGTCAACTGCCAACTTTACAAATATTAGAATCCCTGAATTAAAACATTTGATTCAGTTCTTCTTGGAAATGTCAACTAACTGCCTTCTGCACAAAAATGTTAAACTCTTTCTTCTCATGAATTCTGTCTTCTCCATACAATATTTTCTCCACCCTAAAGCAGTTAACATCTTTAAAAGATGACTGTTAACTCTTCTCATAGGCCTGTTGTCTCATGGTAATTAATTATCCCTTATTTATCTAGGTCTCTTCAAGAATGATATTGTTGGTCCTCTCTCAGTTCCTCACACAGACTCCTCCCCATATACTGGTTAATTGTCAGCCCCAAGTTTCTGTTTTATGCAAATGTTGTGTAAGAGTGTGGCAGCTATGAGAGGGACTAGCCAAGCTGAAGTTATAATCTAATTCGTGAAAATATATTTTCCTAATATTTCCTAAGAGAAAGTAAGGTCTTCATTAACGCTCAATTCTTTCTCCACCATTCTTTAGGGCCATATATATATATATATATATTTTTTACCGATTTTTCCATTGCTTAATAATTCTATGTCACTATCCCAATCCCTAAAAGGGACACAAGAAAAAGAGATTTTCACTTCTCTTTGGGCCATGATGGAATAATTCAAAAGTAGGTAAAGCTCTATAGCAAAACGTGCCTCTTTGCATGACTAGGTGATCATGTGGCTAGTTCTTCATGGGCAGAAGGGGGCAATTAGCTAGAATGTTGGACTAAATAGAATAAAATGAAAAATAGTTGGGATACGTTTTAACTTCAGTATTGGGATTTTTAAAAAATGAACAACAGTTCATTCAACAGCTCTTCAGAAGAAGACCTGAGAGCCAGCATTGTGACATGTCCATCAATGCCCTCTCTTTCTGGCATGAAAGGATTTGTTAAATAGGTTGCAGAAGTCCAGATGTATCATAGCTGCTCTAGCCTAATGGAATGGGCTAAAGCCCTTTCAGCAAAAACAACGATATTAGTATGACATGACTGATTTCCACCCTTACTTTTCAATTGTGCACAGACCGGGTGGTTTGGAATTTAACCAGCCATCTGTGTCAGACTTGGTCATTTGTGGTTTTCAGAATTCCTCCTTTCCAAAAGCAGAGCAGCTTCTTAATATCATTTTTTTTTTTGCTGAGGCAATTGGGGTTAAGTGACTTGTCCAGGGTCACACAGCCAGGAGGTGTTAAGTATCTGAGACAAGATTTGAACTCAGGTACTCCTGACTTTCAGGGCTGGTGTTCTATCCCCTGTGCCACCTAGATGCCCCTCCTAATGCCATTCTTTGGGTGCCTTTCTTGTTGTCCATGATTTCTCCATTAATGTCACAATTTTCTCTGTTTATTTGCAAGTTCTCTGAGTATTAAAAGGTTTGGGCTTTCTGAGAATGACAGTGGTAACTTATACATCTCTATGGCCTCCTTTGGGTTGTGAAGGGCTGCCTCCGCATACATTACCTATGCCTTGAACATATTTAGCTTCAACCTGTACTGAAGGTTGACACAAGACCAGCAGTCACATGAGACCTCAGTTCTCATGTCCCAGCAGGGCCCTTGGGCACAATGTGACATTGGTCATCTCTTTAACCATTCTGTTTGCTCACCTACAAAAACTGCTTCTGTTGCAGGGGAGCTGGAAAGACTTGGGGTTATCATGTATTTGAATGTCCTTTGTAAAGTAAATCCCTCTTTGAAAGTGTGGTTGTGAGACTTTATTAGATTCTGCCATTTCAAAGAGCAAGAGTCTTCTCTCCTGTTTGAGGAAATGAGACTAAATGTAAAGTCATTTCATTTTCCCAGTAGCTGGAAGATGATATATTTATGTTTTTATTTCCTTCAGATTGGGAGCTAAGGCCTAAAACCAAAGGATCTACTCCAGAGCAGTGCGTTTCTCCAAAAGAGTCATCCTGGAAGAACGTCAGCAGCAGCAATCCTTGGAAATTGGAGTCGGGAGAAATCTTGGCTTGTGATATCAAGTCAGTGAAGAAGCACGACAGCCAGTATAGTCCTTCTAGGAAATTGGCAGTCTCCCCCAGAAAGACTGTAGGCAGAGGAAGAGGCCAGCAATGTAATAAATTTGGAGTAAGCTTCGGTCAGGGGTCGGGCCTTTCTCTCCAAGGGAGCATTTCTGCAGCTGATAGCCATAATGGAGGTGATCCACATGGCTGCATCTTCCCACCATATTCATACCTAACTCAATATACTAAAAGGACATCCAGGAAAGAACATGACAAATATGATGAATGTGGGAAACACCTAAGTTATCAGCCAAATCATACTCATTATTATGGCAAGCATACAGGGGTGAAAGCTTATAAATATAATCACTGTGAGATAGCCTTCAGCTGGGGCACAGCCCTTACTGGACACCCCCAGCTTCATTCAGGAGGCAAGTCTTATGAAGATAGCCAGTGTGGGAAGAAGACCTTCAGCCAAAATGCAGAGCTTATTTGCCATCAGAAAATTCATAATGGGGACAAGCATTGTGTAAGCACCGAATACGGCCAAGGCTCCGTAGATCACTTATCGCTGATTGCCCATCAGAAAATTCGTCCTGGAGAGAAACCATATGAATGTATTGAATGTGGGAAGGCCTTTAGTCAGAGCTCAGAACTTACTAGACATCAGAAAATTCATACTGGAGAGAAGCCCTATGAATGTAGGGAGTGTGGGAAAGCCTTCGTTTGGAACTCCGAACTGATTAGACATCAAATAATTCACACTGGAGAGAAGCCTTACATGTGTAATGAATGTGGGAAGGCCTTTACCCAGAGCTCATCTCTTACTCTACATCAGAGGATTCACACTGGAGAGAAGCCGTATAAATGTGACGAATGTGGGAAGGCCTTCACCCGGAGCTCATCTCTTACTGTACATCACAGTACTCACACCCGAGAGAAACCTTATGAGTGCAGTCAGTGTGGGAAGACTTTCAGCTGGAACTCGGAACTCATTAGACACCAAATAATTCACACTGGAGAGAAGCCTTATAAGTGTGACGAATGCGGGAAGGCCTTCACCCAGAACTCATCCCTCGTCTTACATAAACGAATTCACAGCCGAGAAAAACCTCATGAATGTCACGAATGTGGTAAAGCCTTCATCCAGCACACAGCCCTTATTTGCCATCGGAGAATTCACACTGGAGAGAAGCCTTATAAATGTAATGAATGTTGGAAGGCTTTCAGTCAGAGTGGACACCTTACCGTGCATAAGAGAATTCACAGTAGAGAGAAGTCCCGTGAGTGGAATGGTTGTGGTAAAGCCTTCCTCCAACACTCCCCTCTTATTTACCATCAGAGAATTCACAGTGGTGAGAAAGCTTATGAATGCGCTGAGTTTGGAAAGGTCTTCAGTCAGGACACAGAAATGATTAACCACCAGAAAATCCATCCTGGAGAAACATTTTTATACATGTAATAAATATGGGAAAGCCTTCAACTGGAGCTCATTTCTTAAAGTTCTGATAATTCAAATCAGATAAAGATTTTATAAATGTAATCAGCATGGGCAGAATTCAAATGGAGCAGAAACTTTCTCAAATATACGTCTATTCAGATTGGAATGAAGCCTTGCAAATGTAATGAATGTAAAAAGGTCTTCCGCCAGAGCTCGTCCCTTACTGTACGTACATCAGAGAATTCATACCGGAGAGAAACTTTAGGAATAGAATTAATGTGGGAACACCCATACCGAGGGCTCAGAATTTGTTAAACAAAAGAAAATTCCTTTTGGAGAAGAAGCCTTATAAATAATATTTGCTAATATTTAAATGGTGCTTTAAGAACGGTAAAGTGCTTTATAAATATTCTCACCACAAACTGGGAAGTCAGTGCTATTTTTCAGGTCAGGAAAATGAAACAAAGAAATTAGTGATTTCCTCAGACATATGGCTAGGAAGTGTCTTGAGGCTGAATGGGAGTCTCCTGACTCCAAGCCCAGTGTTCCATCTGTAGAGTGAATGAAATGGAATTAAGGTTCCCCAGACATTAAGTGATCTGTTAATATAAGCCATTTTGCTAATCAGTGGGTATGAAAAGACAAAAATTAAGAAATCCCTACTCTCAGTGATTCTACTTTCTTCAGATAATATGTGGAACTTTTAGTTGAGGGAAACTCTTTAAATGTGACAGATATCACAAAAGTGCTTTCATCTTCTTGCCCCTGGAAAAACCCTCTTGAGGGACACATTTGAAAAGTCTTGAGGCTGGTGCCCACTCCCTAACCATCAGAAAAGGCAAATCCATCTGAAGCCTTCTGGTGGTCCCATGATTGTGAGAGCTCTTGGGATGAAAAGCCAGTGACCTAGCCTTGACAAGGGTTCCGGAGCTTGCCTGGTTCCAGGAATGCCTGAATGGTGGGAAGGAAGACGGATGTAAGGAAGAGTCACTGTTCATGATCACATAGCAACACCTAATACTGTAACTGAGGAGGTGATATTGCAGTACCAACCATCATTTCACAGCATCTCGATGCTGGATGAGAGAGCAGGTAACACGTCAACTATCTCAGGATTAGCAGGTTTAACCCTTAGTACTTACAGATGTCTAACTGACATCCCAAATGATCTAAAAATGCTCTAAAATGGCCCTTTAGGCCATAACTAGATCCTGAACTTCTTCTTGAGCAGCTACACCGTTGGGAATTCTCCCGGCACTGTCATCTACTTACTGTACCCTCTATAGACCTGGAACATCTCCTCTTTTGTGTTCCTTGCATTCCATTTCCATCATGAGAGGAAAGGCTTCTCCCTTATTTCTCATGTATTCCACTTTCCCAAAATTCAAAAGGATATACAAGAATATGAAAGTAAAAACCTTATTTAAACACTAGCAAGCTCCAAACAAGCAGATCCTATAAACAACTAGACTTTGATCTCATTGATTGTGGTCACAAAGAATCGGACCCAACTGAATGAGTGACTTAACAAAGGACTTTCCCTGTGAGCAGCTTCCTCTTACAATACAGCAGACCCTTCTGTCCAACTTAGAGTCTTATAGAGTTTGGGACACCTGGTAATTATATGACTTAAAGAGGGTCACATAGCCATTGTATTAGGGATAGGACTTGAATCCAGGTCCTCTTGACTTTGAGACCAGCTTTCTATCCACTATACGAGGGGCTCTTAACCTGTTTTGTGTCATAGATTCCAGAAGTATGCTGGTGGGTATTTAACATCCACCTCTCCAAAAAAGAAAATATTTGTGTCCAGGCAGATTTAAGTTTAATATACATTATTAACATTTTCTTCATTTTATTAAATCTAGACAAGCAGTAAAACAAATCAATTTTTGATTTAGTGTTTCTGAGGTATAAATGCTCAAACTGATTTTTGCCTTAGTCCATTTAATTTTTATTTTTTCTCAATTACATGTAAACAAAAATTTGTTTTTTTTTTCATTTTGATTTCCAAATTCTCTCCTTCCATCCACTCCCCCCCTCCTTGGGAAGGCAAGCAGTTTGATGCAGACTATACATGTGCAGTCATGCAAAGTATATTTCCATATTAGTCATGTTGCAAAACACCAAAAAAGAAAAATAAAGGTTTTTTTAAGCATGCTTTGATTTGCATTTAAACTCAATCAGCTCTTTCTCTGAAAATGGACAGCATTTTCCATCATATATACTTCAGAGTAGTTTAGTACCATTTTATTGCCAAGAATAGCTAAATCATTCACAATTGATCTTTAATATTTTTTTGATATTGCTATTACTTTGTATAATGTTCTACTGATTCTGCTCACTTCACTTTGCATCAATTCATATAAGTCTTCCCAGGTTGTTTGGTAGGATTCTGCTAATCATTTCTTATAACACAAAAGTATTCCATAACAATAATATATAATATCTTATTCAGCCATTCTGCAGTTGATGGGCATCCCTTTATAAAAAGAGCTACTATAAATATTCTTGTACATATGTGTTCTTTCCCTTTTTTGCTGATCTCTTTGGAATGCAGATCTGGTACTGGTATTGCTGGATCGAAGGGTATGCAGTTTGATAGCCCTTTGGGTGTAGTTCCAAATTAATTTCCAGAATGGTTGGATCTGGTCACAACTTTACCAATAGTGCATTATTTTCCGGTTTTTCCACATTTCTTCCATCATTTGTCCATTTTCCTTTTCTGTCATATTAGTCAATATCTGTTTACATGTAATTGAGAAAAAATAAAAATTAAATGGAATAAGAAAAAAAAATTAGTCTGAGCATTTATACCTCAGAAACACTACAAATCAAGAGTTGATTTGTTTTACTGATTGTCTAGATTTAATAAAATGGAGAAAATGTTAATGCAATGAAGTGATACCTCAAAGTTCTTTTAGTTTGTATTTCTCTAATCAATAGTCCCTCTCTTCAGAATAATATTTTTAAATGCAAAAAAAATTCATGGGATTACAAAAACAGCTGATTAAGTACAATTATCAAAATATTCTTTAAAATAAGCATATGGACCGCAGGAGAAGGACCGTGTCATATTCCATGTTGCCTCTTGAAGTACCACCTTATATCTCTTAAAATGTAACACACCACTGGACACTTATGACTTTTTAAAAATAGTTTAAAGTCGTACGATTCATCATTTTTAGAACTGGGAGGAAACAGGCATTCTTTGAAGACATGCAAGATTTATAGCAATGCAAAGTGTGGTCATATATTCATAATCCCAACTACCAGGGAGGCTGAGGCTAGTGGATTTCTTAAACCTAGGAATTCTGAACTGGAGTGGGCTAAGCTGATCAAATGTTCAGATTTAGTTCAGCAACAATATGGTGAACCCCAAAAAGCAAGAGTCTTCCAACTTGCCTAAGGAGGGGTGATGTAGCTTAGGTCAGAAACATGCCAAATGTTCTATGTTATCAGTAATGGAACCAAGCCTATGTTAGCATTCACAGACTTCGAGGTCAAGACTGAGATACTCAATCAGGGAAGAAAAATAAAACTGAAAAAAAAAACCACTATGGAGATAAGAGAAGGCTTAAACAATTGGAATCAGTTTTTATATTTAATTTATGTCAATATAAGAAAAATGGTAATGTGACCCAAAAAAACAACCAGCTATTTTTTTTTACCAATTTTTTACCAATGGTTATGACATAGAACTTTACCTATAATAATTCATTTAGAAGAACTTAAAATTTTGAAGAATTTCAAAGGAAATAAAGAAGAAAAAACCACTAGTAATAATGGATCTAATATCACCAGATCTCAGATTACATGCTAAAGCAGTAATTATCAAGAGTTTTGGTGCTGGTTGAAAATAAAAAAGTAGATCAGTAGAACAGACTAGGTAAATAAGACATAGAAAATAAAAACAATAGCATACTATTCAGTATAACCAAGAATATAATATATTAAGAAAAAGGACTTCTTATTTGGGAGGAAAAAAAACTTGAGGAAAATTTATTAGCTTTAGATTAGCATCTAAACCAGCATACATACCACAATAACCTCTGGATGTGTAAGTAATCATGTACCTTTTTACCTTGTAAGTAACCAATGTAAAACAATACATGATTTTAAAATTGGAGGAGAATGGAAGAAAACACCTGGTGATCATGGTTTGAGGGAGATTTAATAACCAGACAAAAATATAAATGATCATAAAGGATGAAATAGACCATTAAAATTATATAAACGCAAGGTTTTCCACAAATGAAATCTAAATAAGTAGAATCAGGATAATAGCTAGTGATTCCAGGGGGAAATTACTGGATCAAAAGTGTCTGAAAATAACCTATTATCCAAGACGGAAATTGGTGCAAGTTCATAAGCCTGAAAGTCACTTTTTTTGATGTGATCAAAGTATATGAACAACTTTGAAAAGTAGATATGAAAAAAGTGGATGTCCACTGATTGAGAAATGGCTGAACAAATACTAATATGTGATAACAATGAATTATTGCTTTTGAATAATTCATTAATAATTCAGAGAGACTTGGGAAGACTTAAGCTAAAGCATGGCCAACTAAACAGTACAATGGCAATTCACAGAATGAGAGTAATATATGTATGTGTATTTATGCAGTAGTATGTGTTATACATATATGTATATACATATATGTATATATAGTGTGAAACAGTTAAGAAACCTGATCAGTACAGTGGTCAGTCTTAATTTCAGAGGACTTGTGAAATAAGCCTCCTAATTATCAGCAAAGACATGGAGAACAATAGATAAGAAATAATGCCTACATTTTCAGGCAAGATCAATGTGTTGATTTTGTTTGTCTTGATATGATTACTTGTTATAAGAATGGGTTGGAGTAAGGAGAATCATTGGGAAATGACAGTAATGTGGTTTTTTCCCTCTGAAAATCCATCAACTAGCATTTGTTGAGTATATTCTATGTGTGCTTATTGTACCATAGTGCCAGCCTTCAAGGATCTTATGTTCTTTCAGTGAAGCATATTCAAATTATATGACTGATAAATACAAGGTAATTAGAAGGAAGAGCACTAATAACTAAGGGTCAGGAAGGAGTTCATGAACAAGGAGATGGGCTAAATTTTGAAGAAAATAAGCAATTCTAAGATGTCTAAATGTGGAGAGAGCATGCCAATATGGAAATGGAAATGTAAAAACACAAGAAATGAGATGGGATGATATATATAGGGAAGAGTAAAAAGGTCAGTTTGCCTAGACTACAGAGTGTATTGATGGGAAATAATCATTCAAGGAATGAAGGTTAGGGCCAAACATACTGATTTACATATATATTGCTTTTCTGAGGCAATTGAGGTTAAGTGACTTGCCCAGGGTCATACAGCTAAGAAATGTTAAGTGTCTAAGATCAGTCCTCCTGACTTCAGGGCTGGTGCTCTATCCACTATGCCACCTAATTGCCCTCTGATTTATATTTGATTCCAGAGACAATAGGGAGTTACAGGGCAGTGACATGATCTAACCTGTGTTTTAGGAAAATTACTTTGACAGTTATAAGATGGATGAATTTGAGAGCAGAAAGACAAGGTTGATAGACCAATCAAAAGAAGAGTACATTAGTTGAGGTGAAAGTTGATGAAAATGTTTACTTGGGTTGTGGTCATGTGAATAGATTGGAGGAGTGACTGGATAAATGTTTTCCATAAAAATAGAGAAATTCAGAAGAGAAATCAGTTTGAGTGCAAAGATGCTAAATTTTGTTTTGGATCCATTGAGAGGAGAGCGTCCAGGAGATGATAAGCAATCATCAACAAGCATTTATTTCTTGCTATGTGCCAGGCACTGTGCTAGGTGCTAGTGATAACAATGAATGAAACAATCCCCATGCACAAGTTGACATGGGTGGGGAGGGTGTTGTAAGGGAAATGAGTACATATAAAATATGCATATATACTAAAGCATTGATGTGAAGTTGATATTATAAATAAGCAAGTAAATAAATCTCTACACATAGAGCATAGTTAAATGTAATTTAGAAGAGAGAGTACCAGTGGTTGGGAATCAGGAAAGGTTTCATGTAGAAAATACAGCCTTCACTGCCTCTTAAAGGAAGAGAGAAGCTGTGAAGTAAAATTAAGAGAGATTGCATTCCGAGCATTGGGGATGACCCACGCAAAGGCATGGAAACAAGAGATGGAGGGAAGGAAAGAAAGATGGCTATTTTGGCTGGATTACAGGGTGGTGAAAGGGGAAGTAGTGTACAATGATACTAGAAAGATAGTCACTTCCCCTACCCACTGAGAATGCAAGAAATACAGTATCAATTATAGATATGAAGTCATGCAAGATAATTCCACAGTCATGTTGTAAGAAAAAAATTAAGCAAAAAATAATAATAATAAGCTTCAGTCTGCACTCAGAGTTCCTCAGTTCTCTCTGGAAGTGAATAAAATTTTTTTATCATAATTGGAGACTATCATGAATCATTGTAGTTAAGACTTTCACAGTTGATTATTTGTTACAATATTGCTGTTACTATGTTAAATGATCTCCTAGTTTTATATGCAGGAAGATCATTTTCTCTGAGAGAATATTGTACCTCCATGGAAGATAAATTGCCTCAATGAAATCAGAACTCATTCATGATGTCTGCCATCTAGAAGGTTTGCCAGGCATGGATTTATGGAGGAAATTGTAAGACAAATGTGCAAGAAAATTATCATGATGAAGATGAGATAAGAATTTGAAGCAAGGAGATTTCTGCCATGGGCTAATGCTTCTATCCTCATCATTTCCTTTGGGAATCGGTACTTCTAAGAGTGAGATACAACAGAATAAAGAGGTGAAGGGGCAAGATCTACAAAACAATAACTTGGAGATGGCTTAGAATAAGTGATGATTCACCCCGGGTACTTTAGAAGCTTTTACTTCATAAGAGATAGAAAGATAGATAGATAAGACATTTATTAAATGGTTACTATATGCCAGGCATTATGTTAAGTATTAGTAATACAGTACAAGCAAAGATAAATATGGAAGCCTACAAGGAGCGAAGCACACAGAAGGGACCTGAAAAGTGGAGAGGGGAAGCAGAGTAAGGAAGGTTTTCTGGGGCATCGTGATTTGGTCAGGGTTTGAAGAGAATATGATGGCTGACATGAATGTTCTCTCAAATGGAGGTTAGGAGAAAAGCATACTAATCAGAGGAGGAGGCCATAGAGATGAAGGCATTGTTAGCAACAGAAGATGCCTACTGGGATAGTATTGGAGAAGTAGTCAAGGACTTCAGGAACAGTTTGGAATTTGAGGAACAAAAAAGATTAAAGAACAAATAAATATAAAGTTTGTGAATCAAAGAAAAGTTTAGAATTCACAAGAAAGAAAATTAATGAAGAGAACAAGGTAAAGAAATATTTTTAAAAGAAGTACAAAAAACAAAAGACAAAATAAGTTGAACTGATCACTTATAAGAAGGAAAAAAATAGGAACAAGACAATTTTGGTTGACTAAATAATACAAATAAAGGTGAAAAAAGCAACAAATTTAGTAAAAACTCCAAAGCTAGGGAAGTTGACAACCAAAAGGGTTGTCATATGAATATATATGTCACATATGAATGTGAATAGATTAAACCATCAAGTCAAAATGAAAAAAAGAAGACTGGAAAAGAAAAAATCCTATAATGTGTTGATTATAAGAAACATATCCAGGAAGTAAAGATACAAACAGAATAAAAATGAGAACATGGAACATAATTTTCTATGTGTGTGGTAAATTTTTTCTGGTAAATTTATTTTTAATATACATTACTTTATGAGTCATGTTAGGAGAGAAAAACAGAGCAAAAGGGAAAAACCATAGGAGAGATTTAAAAAAAAAACAGAAAAAAGAAGTGAACATAGCATGCATTGTTCTACATTCAGTCTCCTTCATTCTTTTTGTGGATGCAGATGGCATTTTCTGTCCAAAGTCTACTGCGATTGCCTTGGATCACTGAACCACTGAGAAGAACCAGGTCTTTCATAATTGGTTATCACACATTCTTGTTATTGTGTACAATGGTTCTGCTTGTTTTGCTCAGCATCAGATCATGGAAATCTTTCCAGGCATTTCTAAAATCAACTTGTTCATCATTTTAATAAAATAACAATATTCCATCATTTTCAGTTTGTTCAGCCATTCCCCAATTGATGGGCATCTACTCATTTTCCAGTTCTTTGCTATGCATGTGGTAAATTTTAAAAAGCACAAGTTTCAATAATGTAAAAACATTCAAAGTAAAAATAAAATTCACAATGTCAACACATAAACAAGGAAAATATATTATGCTGAAACAAAGTGGGATTGATGATGAAAGATTGAAATTTACGAGAGAAATTGGGACTGGATAAATATAAGTGTATGAGTCATCTGCATGGAGTTTCTCAGGGAGTTAATGAAGTTAGTGAGAAATAGAAGAGAAAAGGGTATCAATATCAGTACTGGGGTTATATTTGAAATTCATAGCATCTAAGAGCATAAAGGGAAAGTTAAACTACCAAAAGACATAAATAGTAGTGCAATAAAAGTAGTAGGTTATAATATTCTCTCTCAGCAATGAATAAATCTAACAGAAAGATAAACTAAAGAGAAAGTATAGAATTGAACAAATTGCTAAAGATATTAGAGCTAGAAGATACATGGTGGTTCAGAATGGGACTGCTGATATAAAACATTCTTCATCTGTATAAATATTCTTTATTTATAAATGTTCTGAGCTATGAAACATTTATACAAATTTACCATGTTTGAGGGATATTTCAAACAAGTGCTAAAAGACAGAAACAATATAAGTACATCTTTTACATACCATAATGCAATAAAATAGTAATGAATTCAAAGAGAACAAACAAAGCACACAGACCTAGGTAGAAATAACAATGGGTTAAAGAGCAAATCATAAAGATCCAGGGGGGGAAATAATTATTTCTCCTTAAAAAAACATTCTCCATGTAGATCTAGAAAAGAAATGAACAAAGATAGTTCTAGAAAAACCTGGGAAGATTTGATATAAAAGGAGAAGTTTACATAGCAGTAGCAATATTGTAGAGATAGTCAACTTTGAAAGATTTAGTAACTAATCAATACAAGGAACAAGTACAATTCCAAAGGACTCATGATGAAACATCTTATCCACTTCTGAATAGAGATTCAAGATGCAGATTAAAACATTTTTTTCTCTTTCACTTTTTCTTTCATTTTTCTGAACCATGACTAATGAGGAAATTTATTTTATTGCTATATATATGGCACATATATATATGCATATATATATATGTGGGTTTTGTTTTGCTTTTCTTCATAATGGATATGGAAACAGATAGGAGAAGAGAGAAAAATTGGAACTGAAAAAAAACTATATACTTTTTAAAAGTATTTTTAAAGCTCTTTAATGTCAGGGACTTTCCTTTTGTTTGTATTTTTTATCTCTAGTATTTATGCCTCATACATAGTAAGCATTTGATAAATACTTTTTTTCCCCTTTGTGTTTTTTGAAGGAAAAAAGATCTATAATATCAAGAGAAATACTTATAGGAATGTAGCCAAAATAAAAGGAAAATAGAATTTCTAGACCTCAAACTATATCATAAGGCAGCAATCACCAAACCCCTTAGACATTGGTTTAGAAATAGAGAAGTTCAATAGAGCAGACTAGACAAAGTAAGAATCAAAGATAAAAAAATCCAAAAAAGAAAAACACCAAAAAAGAATGGTGTTTGATAAATACCAAAAGATAAGTTACTTCAAAACAATTCTCTATTTTATAAGAGCTTCTAGGAAAACTGAAAAGCCAACTGGTAAAAAAAAAATAAGTAGGCCTAAGCCAGAATATCTTACAATAAATTCAAAATGAATATATGACCTGAATATGAAACATCATGCCATAAAAATATTAGAAAAGAAGTGCATCATATGTCTTTTAAAACTTTAGTTAGATGTATTCTTAACCAAACAAAGGATAGAGGGATTTGAAGAAGATGAAAAAAATAATTTTGCTTGTGTGAAATTGAAAAGCTGCTACACAAAATTAGTATTTCTAGGATAGGAAGGTAAGCAGTTGACTGGGAAACAATTTTGTTTCAAATGAAATTTATTGGATAATTGTTTGACATACAAGATACATGGATAATTAACAGAAACATTTAAGGCTAAAGCCATTCTACAAGAAATAAGATATGAAAAAAAGTTTTCCAAAAAAAAAGAATTTGAAACTATTAGCAATCATATGAAAAAAGGCTCTCAAAATCACTACTGATAAAAAAATGCACATCAAAACAATCTTGAAGCTTTACATCACACCCAACAAATTGATAAAAATGCCAAAAGATGGTAATAGTTAGTGTCAGTGAGGTTGTTGAAAGATACAAACACTAGTTAGTTATTAGTTGAGATAGGAATTAAAGCAACCATTTTGGAAAATAATTTGGAATTATGCAAATAAAGCTGCTAAAATGCCCATGCCTTTTGATTCAGAAATTCCAATGATCAGTATATAACACAAGGAGGTAATATATATATAAAAGAAGTGGGTGCTGTATATAGTAAGATATTTATTGTAGTACTTTTTGCAGTAGCAAGGAACTGGAAACAAAGATATCTATTGTTCCAGAAATGGTAAAACAAATTGTGATACATAAATAGAATGTTACTATGTTGCAAAAAGCAATGAATATGATGAATACAAAGAAGCATGAAAAAACATATGAACTAAAGTAAAATGTAAAAAGCAGTGTTGAGAAAACAACATACTTAATGACTACAACAATGTAAATGGAAAGAACTACACAAAATCGTGAATGTTATAAAATTGCAAAGAACAAGCTGGGCTAAAAAAAAATATGAAGAGATATCTCCCCTCTTTCCTTTTTAGAGATGATGGATTAGGATGCATGTATGGAGCATTATGTATTTTCAGATTTTTAGCAATGTAGTGATTGTTTTTATTGATATTTTCCTCTTCCTTACTTTAAAAAAATTATTATATAAAGGAAGTCTTTGGGAGAGGAAGAAGGGCAATAGGGAGAAATTTTCATAAGATAAAAATGTGAGTAAAATTTATTTTTAAATTAGCAAAGATAATAGATGAAAATCGCCAATATTGGAAGAATTGTGAGATGATTAGGCATCTCAATTAATTGTTGGTGAAGTTGTTAGTTGGTCTTAACATTGGGGAAATCAAATTAGGCAAAAATAATAAATTGTTCATAGTTTATGATCTAAAAATTTCACAATGAAATGGACAGATAGTGTATATCACATACATATATACATATCTTCATACATATTACTATAATATTGCTGTGAATATTCTATTACATGAGACCTTTCTGTCATTGATCTTTTATCCTGACTGAGGAAGTCAATGGGGAAAAAAAGATCCTCTTATATACCAGAATATTCACATACTTTTTGTAGTAGAAAATATGGAAATGAAAGATTTTTATGCTTTAAGGAATGGCAAAGATGCATAATTCAGAGAAGCATGAACTGATGCAAAATAAAGAAAGCTGAACTAAAACCAACATTTATACAGTAGTAAAAATGATCACAATAATGTTTAAAAATTCAGATCCATGTGGATCCAAATGATAGTCTCCTCTTCTTAGACATGTGCCTGACAATGGCTATGCCATATTTGTGTGTGTGCATATGTATGTATATATATAATGATTAATTATTAGAGATAATTAATAATGTAAATTAGAAATAATTGGTTATTAATTATTAGAAATATATTTTGATTATTAAGCATTTTTCCCTTTCTTCCATCTTTTATGTCTCTGGAGAGATGGGAAGAAGGAAAACCAGATCCTTGTAATATATATAGTCAAGCAAAACAAATCTGTATTATATTTCATTTTGTATCTTGAGTCTATCATCTCTCTTGGAGGAAAGAAGTAGGATGCTTTGTCATGAGTCCCCTGGATATGCATATAAAATGTCATATATTCTTGATCATTGTCTCTGTAATGAGTAGTTTGGCTCAATTCTCTGTGTTTGTGTGTATTGTTGTAATGTGGGCATCATGGGGAATTATTGGGGATTATTATGTATAACTAAAGACACATTAATAAAAACATAAAGGAAAAGAAAAGATGAGTTTTTGGGTCAGTATATTTTTGGTGCAGGTTTCCTGGGGAGGAGACAATGAAGACAAAGCAGAATATTGAATGAAGGGAAACCAAAGGAGAGTGTCAATGGAAAGGAGCCATTTAGATCAAGCTTTTGAGTTATCCTTTCTAAAGAATAAATCTAAACATGTCACCTCCCTATTCAGTAAAGTCCAGTGACTCCCTTTCATCTTGACAGTCAAATATAACAGCCTCCATTTGACAAAGTCCTTCATAATCTACACCCCTCAAAAAAAATTTCCAGTCTTCTTACACCTTCCATCCCGTCACACATTCTGGATTCCAATGACACTGACCTTCTTGTTCCATAAGCAAGACACTCAGTCTCTTGGCTCCAGGCATTTTCACTGACTATCCTCCATGTCTAGAATGTTCCTCTCTTGATCTCCTCTTGGCTTCAAGTTCCAGCTGAAATCCTACATTCTACATGAAGCATTTCCCAATCCCTCTTCTTATTTGATAATTATTTCCTATTTAATCTGTAGATAATTTGTGTATACATATTTGTTTGCATGTTGTTTCCCCCTCTTTGATTGTAAGTTCCTTGACAGTAAGGTCTGTATTTTGCTTTTCTTTCTATTCCCAATGATTAGCACATTTTCTGGCATATATCAAGTGCTTAATAAATGCTTATTGACTGACCGACTCGTCATTCAAGTTAAGACAATTGTGTAGGTCAAATGTGGCCAGTTTTCTAGAAACTTGACTACATTCTTCTCTTCTGAAGGTCTATCTAGGATAATACTATAAGACTGTTACACTGTAGGACATGGGACTGGGAAAAGGATCAGGAATCATACTCTCGAATAAGTCTCAAACAGAGAGGTATTGCTCAGGACTTTACAGGGTTATGCTGGAGGAAGCACAAAATGTTTTTTGAAAGCTTATTGTTAAATTTTCAATGCGTGCATTAACACTTCAGAAATTGGCAATTGATATAAATTAGGATTTTATTTAAGATTTTGTTGATTTCTAGTCTTTAGGAAATGTGAATGATGCATATTAAGCTCAGAAATGTATTGTATGCCTTTTTTCCACTCAGAGAGTCTTGTTATTAAACATTTACCACTACATCCTTGATTATACAGATCCTTGGAAGAAGGTAGAGATCCACCAGAGAGTGAAGGGGACAGGATTTCACTACTGATGGTCTGAGATTGGACTCCTTTGTGTGTCCAGGTTTTCTGTATATTCAAATAAAGTCCATATTGTATTATTTAGCTGATGAACAACAGGTGATGTAGTATTGTAATATTCTTATACTAAAAGCAGAGCCATCAGAGAACAGTTAAAATGTCAGAGTATAGATGAGCCATTCCCAACAGCTGTGCCACAAAAAAACTAGAAAATGAGCCAGATCAAGTAGTGATTGGAAATCCAAGAGAAAAATCAGTGTCACTGTTTCTGAAAGGTTGGCATAGGAAAGGTCTAAAAACATAATGTAGCTGGGAGCAGACTACATGAAATCTTTCATCACGTTGGCTGTTCCTTAACTGGTTTGGCATTCCCAAAACCAGTAGAGGCCTGACCTTGTACAGGGAACAGAAAAAATGGCAATTAGCACATAGGTTATTCGTTCCCCTGCTGTCACAGATTCATTGGGGACAAAGAAGGGAAACTGCACCTAAGAATGATGGTCTGAACAAAAAAGTGATTATGAAATACAGGTTATGTGCTGAGTGAGAAGCAAATAGAGAAACAAACAGTAGTTATGTGTCTCTAATCCAGCTGCCAGACTGCAAGGGAGCAAGGGAAGGGAATAAGTATTTATATAGCACATTTTTCTTCCTGTTTCCCCCACTATTTTCCTTGAGAATCATGACTTTTTGGTACTCTAGATGAATTTTATTATTCACTATGGCTTTATAAAATAATTCTTTAGTAATTTAGTTGGTATGGCATCATACCAAATAAATAAATTAAGCTGGGTGCTATTTTTGGTATTTTATTTTTCAAATTTTATGAAAAACAATTTTAATTTTTTTAAATTTTCAATTGCAAATTCTACCTCTCCCTTCCTCTCTTCCCCTTAATTGAGAAGAAAAGCAATTTGATATGTTATACATGTACATTCATGCAAAACATATTTCCATATTAGTCATGCTATGAAAGAAAACACAGTCAACAAGAAAAGTTAAATTTTCAGTCTGCATTCATTCTCCATCAGTTCTTTCTCTGAGGATAAAGTAGCATTTTTTTTAGCACAAGTCCTTTGGAATTGTCTTAACTCATTGTATTGGTAAGATAATGTTGCTCACAGTTAATCATCAAACAATTTTGTTGTTGCTATTTACACTGTTCTTCTGGTTCTGTTCACTTCACTTTGCATCAGTTCACATAAGACATCCCAGGTTTTTCTGAAAGCATCTTGCTCATCATTTCTTATAGGATAATAGTATTCCATCAGAATCATATACCACAATTTGTCCTGCTATTCCTTAATTGATAGTTACTTCAATTTGCAATATTTTGCCCCCACAAAAGAGCTGCTCTGAATATTTTTATACATGTAAGTCCTTTTCCTTTGTTTTAAATCTTTTAGCAAAATGTTTCCTTCTTTATCTCTTTTAATTAGATCTATTTTTTTTTTGCTTTGAGATCATGATTGGCATCCCTGCTTTTTTTTAACTTCAGTTAAAACATGATGGATTCTGCTCTAGCCCCTTACTTTATTCTCTGCATGTCTCTCTTCTTCAGATGTGTCTTGTAAACAACATATTGTAGGATTCTAGTTTTTCATTCTATCCACTTTCATTTTATGAGTGAGTTCATCCCATTCACATCCACAGTTATGATTACTGTGTATTTTCCTTCATCCTACTTTTCCCCCACTTATCATTTTCTTTATCTCCTTTCATATCCCTTGACAAAAGTGTTTTTGCTTTTGATCATCATCTCCCCTAATCTGCCCTTTCTTCTATTAGGAAGGAACCAACACACTAGAGCAGAAGTGGAGGGGCAGTGACAAGATGCTGCTGGCTGCTCAAAATTAGAAATGCTTACACTAATACTTCTCATTTAAAAAAATGAACCGGCAAATAAGAACCCAACCATAGAAATCTACTATGGGAATAAGGAAGACTGAGGTTCATTTTCAGAGGAAGACACTGAAGTGTTAAAAAAAAAAAAAAAAAAGCTTCTTCTATCCCAAAGAGAAATGTTAAATGGCTCCCTGCCTAGAAAGAATTTATAGGAGAATTCAAAAAAAGAATTTAGAAATTAAATGAGAGACATTAAAGAAAAACTAAAAATTAAAATTAAGACCATCCAAGGAAAACAAAAAATGTGGGGAAAAGTTAGCCAACTAGAAAAGGAGATGTAGCTTCAAAGATGAAAATAACTCTTCGAAAATTAGAATTGGGAAAGGGGAAGCCAGTGAAGCTATAAGAGACTAAGAAGTAACAAAACAACAGAATATGAAGAATGAAAAAATAGAACAGAATGTGAAACATAAGAAAAGCAACAGATCTAGAGAACAGATCAAAAAGAGAAAATATAAGAATTGGCTGATTCCAAAAAAGAACTTTGACACAATAATGCAAGAAATATTTTAAGAAAATGTCCAGGAGTAATAGAACAGGAGAAAATTAAAATAGAAAAAATTTACCAATCACCATCTCAAAGAGATCCATTGTGGAAAACATGAGAATATTATTGCCAAATTTTGAAACCCCCAAATCAAAGAGAAAATTTTACAAGAAACAATAAAAAGAGATTCAAATTACCAACTGAGGTAGTATAGCAGGAAAAGAGAAAAGGGCCCAGAAAAGCACCCTGAAAGACATCCATGGCTAGTAGGCATGATTCAGATGAATATCCAGCAGAGACTGAGTAATCATCTGGTAGCAGTAAACCTAAGAGACTCTAAAACCTCAAGAGAAGAGATTATTGAGAAGAGGGTGATAATATAAAAACTGCAGATAAGTCAAGAAGGATGAGGTTTGATAAAAAGCCATTGAATTTGGTAATTAAGAGATCAGTGATCACTTTGTATCAGTAACTTCTAACTTAATATTCAATAAGCTATAAACAAATTTAAGGAATTATCCAAGAAATATCATTAAGCCATACCTCACTTCTGGTCTAGATCTAATACTAAGTGTAAAAAATGGTTATTGTGGTTCAGTTGTTTTCAATTACATACAATTTATGACCCCATTGGGAGTTTTCTTGGCAGAGGTACTAGAATGACTTATTTCCTTCTCCAGCTCATTTTACAGATAAGGAAACTTAGGCAAACAAGGTTAAGGGATTTGCCTTAAGGTCACATAACTAGTAAGTTACTGAAGCCAGATTTCAACTCAAGACTTCCTGACTTCAGGCCTAGCACTCTATCCACTGCACCACCTAGCTGCCCTTAAAAGATTGACCATACATCAAAATATTCACAGCAGCAATTTTTCTGGTAGCAGAAAATTGGAAAGAAAGTGGTTGTCAGTCATTTATAGAATGACTAAAGAAACTATGGTCCATGAATAATGTATATTACTACTACATGATGGATGTAATAAACTTTTTAAAATGCATTAAATACTATATATTCATAAACAATATTAATTTTCTGATATGATAAGTTCCACCTTCCAGCTAAGGGCATTCCCACCTCAATTAGATTTAGAAGGATTTGCTCCAGTATTAATTTTTATAAGTTCTGAAATTTTTATAAGTTCAGAGTGAAGGCTTTCCCACCTTCATTATCTTTGCAGAGCTTCTCTCCAGTATTAATTTTCTTCTGTACAAGAGTGGAGGGCTGTCCAAAAGACTTTTGACGCTTATATTTGTAAGATTTATCTCTCGTATGAGTCCTCTGATGCACAATAAGATTTGCACTGCGGCTGAAAGCTTTCCCACATTCATTACATTTATAGGGCTTCTCTCCAGTGTGAATCCTTTTATGTACAGAGAGTTTGGAGGCATTTATGAAAGCCTTTACACACTGGTCACATTTATAAGGTTTCTCTCCAGAATGAATCCTCTGATGTACAATGAGGGATGACTTCTGGCTGAAACACTTTCCACATTCATTGCATTTAAAGGGCTTCTCTCCAGTGTGAATCCTCTGGTGTGCAATAAGGGATGAAATATGACTGAAAGACTTCCCACATTCATTGCATTTAAAGGGCTTCTCTCCAGTATGAATCCTCTGGTGTGCAATAAGAGATGAACTGTGGCTGAAAGCATTTCCACATTCACTACATTTATAGGGCTTCTCTCCAGTATGAATCCTTTGATGGGCAATAAAAGATGAGCTCCGGCTGAAGGCCTTCCCACATTCACCACATTTATAGGGCTTCTCTCCAGTG